>CM034155.1:288003536-288070743 GCA_019776745.2 Taxus chinensis
ATCCTAGAGCCATCGATTGAGAATCTAGATTGTGTTGTATCATTGTAGGTGTTAGGTGGTGTAATGTAGTTGATTTATGTGTTTAAATACAATGGTGAAGGATAAAGGAATTTCCCATGCACATGAGATTCTTTATAAAAAGTATCCATGTGAAATAAGGAATTCAAAAATAGAAAGAATGGGTGTTTCTGCCTAGAAAAATCTAGATCCGATGATGAAAAACACCTCTAGAGGGAGTGTATGCATATTTGAGCCTGTAAACACAAAATCTATGAACTCAGGTACATTTCTACATCTTAAAACATACTAATGTATACATGATACCTAACCAATAAAACTAGTGGTTGAAAACTCTTTTCAACATTTTTCTTTATCTCTTGCATTCTTACTGGTCTTACACATCTTACAACCTTGCAAGAATTTTACTACTTTATCTTTTATGGCCTCAGAAACTAGATCTCAGCTAGGACAGAAGTGCCCAAGGCCCATTGTTAATTTTAAGAGAAATTTGGGAAATTGAAGGTGGGATATCCTTAGTGAATATCCCCATAACCAATTTTGTAAAAAAAGTGAATTTTCTAGGGTTTATGTGCAAAATTTGTGCCCTACAAAACGTTTCATTTTCAATTCACATGACAGCAAGGTTGTTGTCACATGACAAAAAGGTTGTAATCACGTGACAACAACCTTGTTGTCACATGAAAATAACCTTAATTTCATGCAACAACAAGGTTACTGTCGTGAAACTACAAATTTGTTGTCGTGTGACAATGACCTTATTGTCACGTGACAACAATCTTGATGTCGCACGAAAACAACCTTACTATTGTGCAACTACAACCTTGCTATCACGTGACAGTAACCTTGCTGTCGTGTGACTATAAACTTGTTTTTGCATGAAAGTAAATATCTTGTCACACATCTCTTAACTTCCTTATCGTGCGTCTAATGCTACTTCCCAAGTTTTCATGGTAGTTTATTATACTTCAAATGGTACCTTACTAGTAAATTAGTAGTATACTACCCGGTGAATTACCTATGTTTATATAGGAGTAGTTTTCAATAGCAGGTGAAGCCAACCTCTAAAAACCTTTATACTAGAAAATTTAGGTGAATGATACACTGTCCTACTCTAAAAAAATTTCCTTTTCATATTTTCCAACTATGGAATGTTTGCCAAATTAGGAATATTCGCCACTAACAGTTTCAACTAAAATTTTCCCTAGACCAAGCGCTTTTGTCCCTTCTGGTTTCTCCTAACCCTATCAATCCTTTTCTTACTCATTTGGGTTTCTTGTTACTTCTTGGCCACCTTTTAGAACTTTGGGTCAGTCTTTCAGTTGTCAATTACAAAATTTAAACAAGGGAATCATAGATATATTTATTACTCTCAAATAAAGGGGGCCAAACACTAAGCATTATCTACTATCACTTAAGCTTAAATCAAAAGGCACAAAGTAATTTCAAAGGAATCCATCTAGAACGTCTATACAAGGGATAAGGGCTACATCACTCTACATACACAACATAAGAGGGGAAGTTCATTTTATTCCATCTCACATTTACGTACTTGGAGCATTCTAGATCTATCCCGCTATCATAGTGCAACTTGTATAAGGGCAACCTAGGGAATCATTACACACACATATACACAAAACTACATGGAGTACGAGATGTAGTGCAACACTCGATCATGAGATCACTCTTTAGGTGATCGTCAAGGTTAGTATGAATCCCCATTCTACATCATTTTATGGGTTTGATGTGGTTTGTGGGCATGTGTAGTGAGGTATCTATTTTATAGGTTATTGGTAGGATTGATGACATTGGAGCAGAACCGGAGAAGAAATATGAAATTAATAGTGAAGCTCCTCATGCATAGAAAGGATCATAACCTAAGCATCTAGGTAGACACTAGCACCAAGAGTAGTCACTAGCACACAAGAATTCATGTCCTCCCTTCGTCGCTTCTATCCTATACATCTCTAAGTTCTAGAACCTCGAGTGAGCCTTGAATACTTTCTTACCAGTCCCTCCTAGTAGTTCCTTAGCTCAGATCACTTCCAGATCACTCAGAAATCAGCTAAGTCATCTATCTCTCTCACTTGCTTAGGGTTTCATATTATTTCTTTCTTGTTGTTTGTCCATTTACTGTATTATATCATATGTATATCATTAATTATAGTAGTTACTCTAAAATTATATTTAATTCAATTTAAATTGAATAATTTAGTGAAATTATTCCTTACATGCCTATTATCAATTTTTTCATGGATTCCCATCCCTTCTATTCTAATGCTTCCCCATTTTATATCCAGATTCAAATTCATAATATCCTTGTTAAGTGTGCCCTAGTTGATCCTAGATCTGGTCTTATCATATTCACTCTATCCTTTCTCCATCGAATAGGACCTTTTTCTACTCATGTCACTCCATCTACTCTTTATATCCATGGATTTGATGCTATACCTAAACAAATATTCGACACAATCTATCTTCCCCTTACTAAGGGATTTTGCACTCTTAATGTTTTATGACACATTATTCCTCATGATGTTCCATATACTATCATTCTAGGACATCTTTGGCTATATACTATGTATATGCTTCTTTCTATCCCTTCCATAGAACATAATGCCCTTGTTATATCTTCTTCCATGGATACTACTACAATAGATTCCACACCTCATGTCACTACTCCTGATGATATTCCCCTCATACATGATGCTAATGAAATTACTTACATTACACATCCTTCTTCTCCTGGGGTTCCCCCTAGTGCTACTCATTTACATGATCACTTCTCTATTGGTACCCATGAAACTCCTCCCATTATGTCTCACTCTTAATACACTTCTATTATTCTTAGTGCTTCCAATGTTACATCTCTCCGAACCTTCCTCATCACAAGTTAGAGAATTGTATGTTGGTTTTACAATGATTCCTTAATCCTTACAATTTACAATATCCTGTGCATAATTAATTTACTATGGTTTCACATTATCTTGTTACATCCATGGGGTAAATCAATTCCCCTCTTCCCACCCTTTTGTCTATGGTTATGTGGGATAATTTAAACTACTTTATTGCTTATGATCTTCCCAAATTACACGTATTACTTCTGATGTGTATTATTTCTCTACCACCATTGATTGACATTCATACATCCGAGCCTCCTAGAATTATATATGTTACACATCTTTTGACTCACATATTGATCCTAATGTTTGTACTTAATTTTTTCACTATTGCCAACATGCACAATGCTACACCTATTTTATTTTCTCCAAATGCTTACAGTCTTATTGCTTATAAACTTCCTATTCATCCAGTTGGGATCTTGGACTCTAAAGGGTTTTCCCCTCACCATGATGACATTATTATAAAAGGTAGCTCTTGTGTTTACTAATGTTCTACCTATTCTAGGATTGCCACATGCATGGCACAATTGTACTCCACATGCTATGATACATGCACTTTTATACGACATATGTTCATCTTCTGTACCATATCATGAGCCCTAACATACTACTTTCATTACATAGATTGTCTTGACATCCAAAATTGGGGGTCATCTAATTCCCCCCATCATAGTCACATATACTAATCAACAGTTTCCTATCCATTCACATACACGTCTATACATTACTTTTGTTTTGGAATTCACATCAATATTTCTAGTAGAACTTTATCTTATCTACAGTAAGTGCTCACCTTGCTACATCTCTTTATGCTTATATGTTACTCCATACACACTTTTTTACTCATTCTTACTTATGGATCCTTCTACTCATGATACACATACTACTTTCTATACAAGGTATACATACTTTCATGCACTATACACACTCTGGATATTTTTTCTCACAATGATCACATATATTTTCCAGAAGATCTTGATATACACACTTGTAAGGCATTGCAATTTCTCACCCACTCCATCATTATTTGATGTCTATATTATCTACTCTTAGCATATTTTCTTCACTTCATGCTCATTTATTCACGATACATATTTCATATCATATAATTCCACTTTCATACAAAACATTCATTACCCAATGATACACTCTTGTTATATGGTTCATGTTTGACTGTTGAGGGTGTGATTCCTCCATGAACCCCACTTATGGCATCTTGGATACTCATGCTATGTGCTTCATGTCTATATTTATGAGCATTACCACAACTCTAGTACATATACAACACCTTCATCACCGAATGACACACTCTCACTCTATGGTTCATGCTTGACTGTTGAGGTTGAAATTCCTCCATGAACCCCACTGATCGCATCTTGGCTACTCATTATTTTTTCTTCATACCTAACTTTCTGAGAATTATCACATCTCTAGTACACATAAAACACCTTAATTACCTGATGATGCACTCTAGTTACACAGTTCATACTCAAATGTTGAGGGTTCAATTCTTAAATTAACCTCACATCATCTACACTTCACGCTTAGTGCTTCACGATACATATTTTATAGCATCTAATCTCAATCACAAAGATAACACTCATTTCCTGATGACATAATATTGTTCTATAGTTTATTCTTGACTGTTGATGGAGAATTTCTAAATGAACATCATCTCATACACATCCACTAGGGGGAAACATGGCTCCTCCTCTCTTTTACACATCACAACGCACCATCACACTCGTACATCATTTACATATTTTGGTTGCATTTAATCTTGTTAGTTTATTCTTCTTACATGCTACAAATTTTTTTCTATGCTAGTCAGATACTTAATATGTCATTATATTTTTCTATATACACATGTGCGTTAACTTGATATCTTGAGGTAAATGCAAAATATTTCACAGATTCATACATGATGCTAAAAAAACTAAGGCTCCTGGGGGCATCCACCTTTGGACCCTTATACTCAACACATCACATGTTCTATCCTTTAAGTACTTAATACTTTTTACCACTTACTTTTCACTGATCTCACATGCTTTGACATACTATTTATATTTCTAACATGCTAACGGGTACTTCATGTGTAACATTTTCCTTACAGGATTATATACAACCATGTTTATTTTTCACTTCTTGATTATTTGCTATTGTATGCGGGCTATGACCTATATTATGCTTGATCATTGTTTGTTTTTTGTCGTTAGAGACCTGATTGTCTTGTGACATTGTGAGCGATGTCCCATGTATGAAACCCACTTTTCACAGTCCATATTTCTTCCTAATTGCTTGTTACAATGTCTTTTATTGCATGTTAGCTCATTTTCACTAATACATGTTTACTAGTCCATCTTGATTGCATGTTCCTTAGATGGACCATGCACATCCCTTACCCCATGCAAGTATCCACATTAGATAAGTGTTGGGTCATCTTCTTTAGACCACATCCTCCTACAGTTGTCGCATGCACCCCAAATGAGGGAGGCAACTATTGAGTGAACAAATCATCCCTACAACAACTTAGATCTTAAAAACAAAACATCACAATATAGAATTGATACAAGAACATAGTCACAACTTGATCCAAAATTAGACTTGGACCTAAAGCACAAGAAGAAACTAGCACCTTATAATGAACAATAGCGATAGTGTGCTAGTGTCCCCCTGGGTGCTTATGTCTTAGGGACAAAAATAGTCAATTTCTTAGTTCAACACAATTTCCAGCAAGTTTATAGTACACTTATCCTAGTAGCAAGGAAATTGTATCCATTTACAGAATGCATTCAATCAATTAAAAATTAGGTTACAATCAGTTATAATCAGTTACAACATGAACAACAATAACAAGTTATAAATCAGGGACGTACCATATGTAGTGGTACTTATTGGGAAGCATCATAGAAGGAGCGAAGAACCAAACCTCTCTCCCAAAAACTCTTCTCTTGGTGTGATATCACCCAAATAATCACACTTGGCATGAGATCGCCCAAAAAAGCACTCTTGGCATGAGATCACCCAAAAAAATCACTCTCGGCATGAGATCACCCAAAAAACTCACTTTTGGCTGTGAGATCACGCAAAAACCTCACCATCAGTAACAAGACATTCAAAGCCATAATAGTATTTCCAAAGAAACAAGACATTACTTTTCTAATCCTTTAATCTGTCATACATTAGGTGCACACTTTCCTTTACACACTTTTTACATACTTATACACATATTAATCTGATTTTTCATATACAAAATTTTGACTACTTTATTTCTCTTATTTTTCAGGTCCATCCTTAATATAACAACATGCTACTACACATACACTTCACCCCTAGGGTCTACCTACCCTTGCTAGTCTCCACACTTCACATTATAATCACTTCACGATCACGATTTTCTTGTCCACTCGGAATGCTATCGGCTACAATATTCTTTACATGATTACAAGGTACACATCATCTATCTACTTTATGCTATCGAGTATTCAATCAACATCATAAAGTGGGGGAAAATATAGACATAAAATCTATACACTTGGGTACATTTCTAGGTCCTAAAGTATACTAATCTATACATGATTCCTAAGCAAGAAAACTAGTGGTTGTCAACTCCTTTTGTCCTTTTGGATTTATCTCTTGCATTCTTTCTAGTCTTACACATCTTACAACCTTTCCGATACTTAATTGATTTATCTTTTATGGCTTCAAACATTAGGGCCCATTTAGGACAGAAGCACCCAAGCGCTCTTGTCCCTCCTGGGTGCTGCTGACCCTTTCTATCCTTTTCCTATTATTTTGGGTCTCTTTTAATTCTTGGGAACCTTTCAGTACTTTGGGTTGGACTTTCAGTTTTCAATTACAAAATTCAAACAAGATAATAATATATACACTTAGTTATTTCTCTCAAATAAAGGACCAAGCACTAAACATTATCTACTATCACCTAAGCTTGCATCAAAGGCACATGAGCATTTCAAAGTAATACATCTAGCACACCTATATAAGGGACAAGGGCTGAATCAATCTGCATACACAATATAGGAGGGGAAGTTCAATTTATTCCATCTCACACATTTTCATACTTAGAGCAATCTAGATCTAGCCCGCTATCATAGTGAAAATTACACAAGGTCAACCTAAGGCACCATTACACATACATACACATAAAAATACATAGAATATGAGATGTAGTGCAACACTTGGTCATAATATCACTCTTCAAGTGACCCCTGAGGTCATTCTGACTCCCTATTTTCATCTTCTTTATTAGGTTTGATGTGGGTTGTGGGCATGTGCAGCTAGTTATCTATTTTGTAGGCTACAGGTATGACTAAAGACATTGGAGAAAAACCAAAGCAATAAAATAAAATAAACAATGAAGATCCTCCTGCATAGAAAAGATCATAACTGAGAATCTAGGTGGACATTAGCACCCATATCATTCACTAGTACCTAGGTGCTCCTGTTCTCTCATGGGCACATCTGTCATATGTAGTTCTGAGTCCTAGAAACCTCAGTGAGAATTGATGAAAAATCTTCCAAGTCTGTTCCAGTATTTTCATGGCTTAGATCACTTCTAGATCGCTAAAAAATCAGCTTAGTCACCCTCTCTCTCTCTCTCTCTTTGTTTCTTAGGGTTTCATATTATGTATGCTTATTGTTTGTGTCTTACTATATTTTATCACTTATATATATATATTTCATTACAATAGTTACTCTGAAATAAAAGGTTTATTTAAATTTAAATTAAATCAACAACAAAAAAATGCATGATATATAAAATCCACATTCTCTTGTTTTATAACTACAAATTCGGTCTCTACTATCCTATGGACCATCTTACACATTGACGGTATTTTCCTTAGATATCTAAAGATGCTTGTCATAGGAATCAAAATTATCAAACACCTCTTTAGCTCGTTCCTTATTTGGACCACTTTTGTACATATCCTATTTATGAAACTTTGTTTCAACACGAGACCATCTATTTTGGGACATTGTGGAAATATTCCATTTTATTGTTCATCTTATCAAGGCAATTATGGTACTAGATGTATCTCCTAATAGAATTATAATTAAAGGAGATTTTGCAAATAGATTCCTTGCATACCAGCTCCTTGAATTTCTAAATTATTTCCTCAGTGGTATTAGGATTTCCCTAATAATAATTGAAATTACAAGAGGCCTTTTAAATTATCTCATATAGATCATAGATGTTATCAATTCCTTTATTGTTTGATTCTTTCAACTTATCCATACACTCTTTAAGGATTTAGATCCAAAATTTTGTAGCTCATAGAAGATAAATTTTGTCCCCCATTGTTCCTCACTCATGAAATTTTCTTGAACTATAATATCCATATAATTTCTTGAGAAATCCTCATGTTTGGGAAAGTATTGGTTGAGTAGGATTATTTTAGTATGATATTTTTCAAGGGTTTTCCTTGATTTCTACTTTTGTAAAATTTCTGTATCAACCTTTGTCACTTATATAAACACGCAATGAGACTTCATGATCATCTTCTCAGCCCATTCCTTTTTTTCTCTACCCATGCATCCTATTTTTTCTACATCATTTAGAGATACTATTTTAGGAATTTGAACATGGGGCTTAACATAGATGGAGGATTGGATAGATTTGACCATTTCGAAATAATAAATGTGATTTATATCACTCTCTCTCTAGATGTTTCTTGGTGGCTTGACGCTTATTCATTTCATAAAATATTCTTCCAATCCAAATTTAGACTTCCTCTTTAGAAAAATCTCTTGTAACCTTTCCCAAACTAACCCTATAGACTTGGTAATCTTGTGCAGAGGTCTCTTGTCCATTCTTATCTATTGAAGGCATGAAAATATCAGTGAAACTTTCATGCTTCTTATAATTTAAAACCCTTGAAACTAACTTGGGTTAATTTGTTTCTTATGAAGGGGTTTGTTTTATATCCAAGCTATTAAAATCAATGGCCTAAGAATACACCACTACCTTCCTTTTCTCATGTGTTAACTTCCCCAACCATTCCGGAACTGTAGGTCTCCCTTGAGTAAGTGCAAGATATTATTGTTGATATGTCCCTGAGGGTGGAGTGGGTATTTTTATTACAGTGGATGAAGAAATAATTAGAGCTTCCATGAGTATGGGAATTATCACTAAAGGGAGTGACATGAGGAAAGCTTGATATGAGTGGTGATATTATAGTAAATAATTTAGGAGGAAAATATGGAGGTGGGGGAATGGAATATGACCTTGGAGGAGAAAATAGAGGATAAGTAGATAAAATATATAACCTTGAAGAATAATTTTAGGGAGATGAAATATAAGGAGAATGCACGAGAGAAGATGGAGGTAGCTAAATTAGATTTCGAGGAGTAACCACAATAGATGTATCACTAGATAAAAATGGTCATTAATGTTTGGAATGAGTGATGGATATTGTGGATCCAAAACTATTGTCTCCATTAAACCTTTTGGAGGTTCATAATTATTTTTCTTGTGCTCTTCTATGCATGAATATGAGTTTTGGTGTTATAGTGGGCCCCTATGAAGTCATACCCTTTTCTCTTCCTACTTCCTTCTTAGTTGTTTTGGAGTATTCTCCTATAAAACATTTAGGGGATGTTAATCTCAGTTGTTGTACACTAAATCCTTTTTAGTTAAGTCACTTTATTGTCCTTGAAATTACTATTTTGGTTCACTCTTCAAGAGAAGTGGACTTTACCTTTGACAAATCAGGCCTTTTCAGTGGTTAAAACTTGATTTATAGTTACTCATACATAGGATCAAATGTGTTCCCAATATTGTTTATGGCTATAAGGACATTGACCATGTCAAAGCATTTGATTTGGTCAAGTGATATATGAGACTAGTTTCTTTTCCATACTTCCTCTTCATCATACATAATCAATCCATAAGTCCTTGTCATAAGGAAAGTGAACATGAGTAGATCCGAAAGCATGATTCATTGTTCCAAAAAGATCAAAAGATGTCTTAGATGGAAAAGACTGCATATTGACTTTGGTGATATCATTATCTATGTTATTTCCCTAAAGGAACAAAGGACATGAATACCTTCCTATAGTGATCAGAATATGAATTCCTACCTTTTGCTTACTATAAATGTATTTATGCACCTTTACCAATTGTTGTACAAGCTCCAATAATGCTACTTTGTCACTTACAAACGTAGGAAACATTTAAGGTACATTTGTGAAGCTATCTACCATTATATATGAGAATTTAGGTAACTAGATGAATAGTCCTCCCCACCTAGCTATGTTTGTGGATGTTTCAACTAAGAAACAAGAGTATGCTGGAACTTGATATAACATACCAATGACATGGTATAAGAAAGAATCCTCCCTCCATAGTTCAAAATTATTGATAGGGATCAACCCCTCAGGAGAAAAAAGGGGGGTGAGTCCCCTCACTGACACGATACAAATGTATAACATTGGATTCTAAGGTCAACTATGGGTAAAGTTCATATACATTTATGGAGCGTAGATGGTCCACTTTGGTCAAACCTAAAAAACATTCTAAATTTAGATGTGGCATGCATGAGGTAGGAGGTCATGTAAAATCTATTTTTATCACTAATCAATTTATCCCAGTTGATATGATGTTTTTTCTTCATAATAATATGGATATATTGAAATTGTAATCACTCGTAAGATGTGTTAGTTGATATTAAATCTTCCAAATCATTGTTGCTTAAAACAAAATGCGCTTATGTTGCCATTATAAAGAGAAGGAAAATTATGGGTTCTTTCATTGAATAGAGTGGGTAAAATATTCCATTTTTGAATCTAAACCTATACACAACCACACTTAGAAAATGTTAGTTGTTTTTTGGTGGTTAGGGGACCTACCTTAGTTAGATTCCCAACCCTTTTAAGGATATAAAATAAAATTTACTTATTTAAATGACAAAACAATAAATGAAAATGAAAAATATAATTGAATCATATTTTAGGACAATCATATTTTTGATTCACCAAAAATTACACCAAGTTCGAAAGCTAATCACAATTACAAATCCCGTATATGTTGAAATATCACTAGAATAGTGCTACAACAAGTTATATTTATCCTTTATGATTCACTTTTACTTATTCAAGACCTACAAAACTGAGATATGCAAGCAAGAGAGTAAGAAAAATCAAGTATAGCCTTAGTGCAAAAAGAGTTAGGGGTTGGAATGATGGGGGTGAGTTGTGTATTATCGATTTTGAGTGCATAAGGGAGTGGGACATGCATGGGTGCAATGACAAGGTTAGTGCATTGGGCATGAACATGGGTAAGTGGGATGGAAAAAATTAAATGTGAGTGGGCGAGGGTTAGTAAATGAGTGGTGAGGTGTCTTTTATTCCCCTTTTTGTGGGGTTTTGAATTTTTATTTGCTTTTGTGGGATTATTTGATTTTTTTGGGATTTTGTGTTTTATGATGTTTTTGGTATTTGTGAATTAGATATTTTATGTGCAATGTATGTTTTCTAGTGTCTATAGAAACATACATTCATGGAAGTCTCTTACAGTAGGATTTCACACTACCCTATTGAGGAAAGTGATGGGGTCATTTATTTCTTTCTTGAAATAAAAGTTTAGTAGCATTTATGGTATCCTTAAGGTGAAGCCTTTAGCCTTCTCCAACTAGTGTTTACTTACAATATTCGTACATAATGTAACATTTCCATTCAAAAAGCGTTGATTAGATTCAAGGGATATGTCAACACAGGCTTTAAAATTTGGTATCTTTAACATATATTTGATGTAATATGCATATACCCTTATAAGATACTCCCATTAACATTATTTACTAACTTGGTATTCTTATCATAATGCATTTATAATTTAAGTACACACTTCAAGCATTGGGTGGAAATGGGGAAAGTAGTTACTAGAGATATGTCACTATCATATATTTCCTATACCTAGTCTATCTTATAATCATCTTTCACTTAGGTCTAGAAGTTAGTGGGCTGATATGTCCTAGGTCAGTGTCTATGATATTTTATACATTAGACTCCAAATTAGATAGATGAGCGACCCATTGAATTTATTACTTCATGTATTTTTATCCCTTGATCCTTTAGATGTTTGAAAAATCTAGAGAAAACCACCAGGAAATGACCTCTAGAGGGAATCAAGATTTTGGAGTGTAAAAGTAAGATGAAAGTTTGATCAGCCTTGGTTGGAATTTTTAGAATGTCTAACAAATAGAAAACTATGATCACACTTGAGTTCACATTTTGGATTTTATTTATAATCCAAATGTTTGATTGTTTATGGTTATACTTTTGGAAATGTATGATTGGCCTAAAACCTTGATCATACTTGAGCTAGGATTTCGGGGTGAAAATGTGTGATTTTCTTATGGTCAAGATTTTGGAAAAGTATGACTGATTGGAAAAACTTATTTTTTGCATTATTCATAAATGTGTATACAAAGGTATAAATAAAACACACACACACACACACACACACACACACACACACACACACACACACATGTTTCTCATCAAGGTTGAATTTAGCCCTAAGATTTTCAGCTAAATTAAAATTAGTGTCACATATCATTTTATCAACAATGGATCCATTAATCAATATGTGCATGCTTATTTATCTCTTCTCATTAGTTATCAAGATTTAAAATTCCCTTTAATTATATTACGAAATTTTCTCTCAATTGTATAGATTGAGGAAATACTCAGTTCATCAGATCATCTTCTAATTGATCAATATTTCATTTAGTTTGGTTAATGATTGATCTAAATCTTTGATCCCTTTGGTAGTTTATTTTGTAAGTGTTCATTTAATATTTGCTTTTTATTTTTGGAGAAGAAATAATTGTAATCAGTTCAAGGATACCATATTAAATATTTATGAGTGTGGCCTTACCTTGTCATTTGAGTTATAAGTGATAATATGGATTATGAAGAAATCTATCATCAAATTTGAAGTGTATTCAATATGATTATTAGGATTTCATTTGGCCATTTTGTGTTGAAGTAAGATGTGTAATCACTAAGGCATGATTTTATAAAATCCATGTGGAATTCATGTATCATTTGCCCTTATAAACATTATACTTTTCATATTTTATATTTTGAGTTATGGTGGTTTGATAACTAGTTAAATCTCAAAGTTTGTGGTTTAGTAGTTATTTGAACCGTGGGGAGGTGTATTAATTATGTATATTATTTTTTTTCTTATGCTATTTTGACTCCTCCATCTTTATCTTTGTAGATATGGCCCAATGGACAAGGTGCATGCAAATTTTGAATGATCAAACCCCACCCCCTTTTTAAATTAAAGCATGTTGTACTAAACTTTTAAGACCTCTATTTATTTTGCACATATTTAGAGGCTTCATTGATATAACTTAGGATTCATATTTATCAAAACCATATATTTGTTTTGAGTAGATATATGATTCTCTTGCTAGTGATGACTAATTGAGTGGGAAATCATAGTGATTTGGTTGTACAATTGGGTTTGTTGCTCTATATTTACATTATCATTGTTATTTGAAATCACTTGTGTTGTTTTAGGGTCTCTACCCTTGGTTTCATAGAGCATAAAGAGATGGAAGATAACCACCTGCCTATTTTTTGACCTTGAATCTACTATCCTTGGAGAGAATTTTTTTTACTACAATTGGCTAATCATATACCTTCTCTTCACTCATCCAAACAAGTGAAATATTTTTGAGAGCCAAATAATTGATGTTGTTTCCGATGATGTTAGGATTATACCAGTTGTACAGATAAACAAGCATGCAATGAATAATGCAGAAAATGTTAAACAAAAAAGAATGCAATAAAATAGAGACACAAATTTAACGTGGTTCACCCAAAATGGGCTACGTCTAATAGAAACAGCCAATCCTTTTATTCAGTCTAGCCAAAATCTCTCTCACAGTTCCACCACTAATACAATGAGCCTCATACATGATGACCCTTTAAAGATATTAGGGTTTTTATCATTTTGGGGAAACATAGAAAAACCACATGTTAGATTTGTGACCTAACAAGGAATGGTTTAGATTTCACAATGCATAAATACATATAAAATGTGGATTTCGGGGGCACTACCCCCGAAGCCCCTCCAAGGCGCGTGACCCTCAGACCCTGCAAGGGGGGCGAATCCCCCCTTGCAACCCCCTTCTCTATCAGGCTCCACAACCAATAGATGATACAATATTTTTGTTTTGGTTTTAATTTATTTTAGTTTATAGCATTGAATTTCATTTTCCATAAAGAGTTGAGATATGGTTCTTCCTTTTAAAGTAGAAACTCCTAGTGGATATTTAGACTAGTATTATTTAGAATATTTTTGTGTCTTTAAAAATCTAATTGTTGGTTGTGTGTATTCTATATTTTGGCAAAAGGATAGAACTGGTGGTCTTTAATTTTTCCTTGAAACTCCTTATGGTTTATTCCAAGAGACTTTTGTTGAATTATATCAGTAGTTTTGTAGACTTTCATATTATATTAGATGGGTAT
Source organism: Taxus chinensis (assembly GCA_019776745.2). Classification (NCBI taxonomy): domain Eukaryota; kingdom Viridiplantae; phylum Streptophyta; class Pinopsida; order Cupressales; family Taxaceae; genus Taxus; species Taxus chinensis. The sequence goes on from CM034155.1 coordinate 288,017,963, forward strand.
TTGAACAATGTAGATATCTTGTTTGGATTTTTGTGGTTATTTTTCCAGTGGTTTAGGTAACACTTGTGTAATTTTAATTAGTGTATTTTGACTTATGTGTTTATATTATTTAGTGCAATGTTTTTGGTTTGCATGGGTTCTCATCATGCTTCAAATAGACCTAATCATATAATATCATTTATTGAAAAAAGATATCAAATTGTCAATAGATATTGTTTCCATGATTTATTAGTGCATTTTCCTAAATTTAATATAGAATTTATTTCCTAGTTCAATGGTAGTCACACACTAGAGAGAGAGAGAGAGAGAGAGAGAGAGAGAGAGAGAGAGAGAGAGAGAGAGAGAGAGAGACTAGAAATATTTTAATAATTTGTTTAAGGATTTTGATATTGATAATGAAGGTATTGTGGTTAGGCTATTTATTCAAATTTTAATTGACGATGGTTAGGAATGGTTTCATGAGCTTCTAGAGAGTATTATTGACTCCTGGGAGTCATTTAAGTATCCCTTTATTAAGAAGTATGCTGATAAGACTGGATACTCTTCTCTTACAGATTATTTTTTATAACTTGGCTAAAGAGAAGAACGAAAGCATTGAAAATTTTAATCTAATATTTTTGGAAACATTGAATAAATTCCCCAAAAATTTAAAGACAAGTAAATGTTATGACCTCATTGTATGTTGTGATGCATTCAATGGTGATTTTAATTACTGCTTGAGAGATAAGAATACATTAAAAATCATTCACACTATCAATTTGGATTTTGGGTTTAGGGATCATTCATATGTTTATGATATGTATGTTTAAAATCACTTTGATGTATATATGAAGAGATGGTATATGTTGACAATTAAAATGATAATGAGAATGATAGAGTTGAAACTAATATGGAATAAAATATTACATTTATAATTTATAGTCTAGTATTTCTAATAAAGTTTGTATCTCTCTTTGTGATGGATAATGATCTTGTGAAGTTAATGTTGACCCAAGTTATCATAAGGAATCTCTTGCAGTTGATTTCAGTGTTAAATTTGTAGAATGAAAGCTTTATGAGATTGAAAGTGATGTTCTAATTTCTACAAGTATGATTGCGAGTTCTTATAATGTTTATGTTGTAGTTTTGGACTCTTCTACATTTGTAAAGGAGGAAGAATCATTCTATCCTAATAATAACTATATAGGAGAAACCATTTCTAATTTATGTGACCTTTTAACTTATGAGAATGTTAAATGGAAGAGAATGAGGCCTTTTATTTCTTGATTTAGATGGATAATGATTTCATGAATGGTAATGAATGTGTCTTTGGTAAAATGTTTCAATCAAAAGAAGTTAATAATAACAATATAGGAGAAACCATTTCTAATTTATGTGACCTTTTAACTTATGAGAATGTTAAATGGAAGAGAATGAGGCCTTTTATTTCTTGATTTAGATGGATAATGATTTCATGAATGGTAATGAATGTGTCTTTGGTAAAATGTTTCAATCAAAAGAAGTTATTAACAATATTATCCATGCACTTGAGATACAAAGGCAAAAAACGTCATGGAGAATGATTTGGAGATCAATGAGGTTTATTTTTAACGAATTATACCTAAAGAGATAAATAGTGATCAACCCCTTATACATATAACTTTCATCAATGAATATTTTGATAAAATATTTTTAGATATGCATGACAAAAGCACATTTTTCCTATTCAAGATGTGTACATTGAAGAATATGACCAGGATGGGCATGAAATAAAAGAATATATTTTCTTATACATTACTAAAACTCATCTTGAATCCTTTGAAGATGAAGATAAAGGTTTATAATGTGATTTAATTGATTGGAGTAATCCTAATTACTCTAATTTCTTAGAAATAAAAGCAAATTTTGAAACTTTTAGCATATATTCAAACACTGAGGAAAATCAAATAGAATTCCATGAGGTTAGAGAGAAATATATAGAGACAGTAAATTATGTTTCTGAGATAGATGAAAAATAAGAATGTGTAGACACTAAATCATGCAGTTGGTTATATTTATAGGTCATAATCACATACCACTAGTCATACAATTTCTAAGAGATAAAAGTACTAATTGACCATTGTATTTGACCTCTTTCAATTCTTTCTAGTTTCCTTCTTGTCCTTACACACCCTATTGCCTAGTTCAACTTTTGATGCTTGTAATTTCTTAGTCTGGAAACCAGTGCCCAGCCAAGATGCCAATGCCCAGGAGCCCTCTTCCCCTCTGGGTGCCCTAGACCTCTTTGTATCTTTCTCACATCTTTAGCATCTTGTTTTCTTAGTGGTACACATTTTAGCGATTAATTATGAAATTAAAACAAGGGAATTATAAAAATATAAATCTATGTGACCTTAATAAAGGACCAAACACTAAGCATATATTATCATCACCTAAGGTTGTATCTAAAGGCATTATAAGAGCATCAAATCATCCATCTAGCTATCATTCAAGGGACAAGGGATTGCATTATTCCGCATACACTTCATAGGAGGGGAAGTTATTTTTCCATTCACACATCTACTTAAATTTGTTGCATCCATATTTTTTTCTTTCTTAAGTGCATCTTGCACGAGATCCACCTAGGGCATGATTCTACACACACACACATAGAACTACATGGATTCTGAAATGTAGTGTAGTGCCTGGATCATAAGCTCACTCAGTCATGATTTCCAGGCTCAATAAAACTCCCCATTTGCATATTTTTCTTTTTAGGATTTGATTTTTTTTAGGTTTTTCAGGTTCTCTTTCTCCTTACAGATTTCAAGTGAACTTGACGATATCACAGTAACATATAGGTGACTAAAAGTGAGGTCTAACAGCACTAGTGTGATACCAAAGAAATCACTTTCTAATAGTTTTCACAGTTATGAGCACCTATACAAGGTCCTTAATGCCTAAGCTCCCTTGATCCAGTCTAGGTGCTCTAGTCCAAGCATTTTTTTATAGGTATGCATTTTTCCTAGATCAGTTGTGATAGTCTGTTTTCCTCTTGTTCCTATGGTTTCATATTTTCTATCTTATTTCTTAGGTAAGATCTATTCTTTATAAAATTATCTATTACGTTGTCAATCTTAAATTATAATATAACATAATAATTTCTAGTATTGTTAAATCATTTGTTAAACCCAAAATTTTGCACCCTCCCTTATGAGTATGTTTTCTTCTTCTCAAGTCATGGTTCAATCTTCTTATCCTTCTTTCGCTCAAACTACGTTTTTTTGGCATGGTTACTAATGCTACTAATTTCATGCAAGTTCATACTCAACATCCTCCTCCCTTTATTGCACCTAGGGTGATCTAACTATCAATGTAGTAACCACTCGCCACACTCATGCTCCTATGACTCATCCCATTTCTATCCCACCACTTATCAATTTTGTGTCTCCTCCTATTGCTTCTAAAGGATATCATAGTATTGAGTAACTTAAGAATACACCAAACAAAATATATCACTACAACTTCTTACACAATGCACATTATTTCTGTCATACATTAGAGGCCACCCTTCATTCGATCCACATTGAAAGAAATAATTATTTTGTGGCCTTTACACATCTCATTCAGTCTCTCAAAACTCTACCACATGCTATATCATTTAGTGATGAGGACATCTTTCCATATGTTGTTGACCATTTGTGTGCACCTTTTCTTATCACTTCTTTCATTAGCACCATTTGTATCAAGAATGCACTTATTGATAATGGCTCTACCGTTCATTTATGTTCTCACTCCCTTTTAAAGAAATTGCCATTACATATAATATAATTACTAATAATTCCATTTTTATTCATGGATATGATTTTAATACTCATGTTTAGGAACTATCACATTACCTATAAAATTAGGAACTAAGGTTATTCCTACAATATTCTTCATTATCAATGCCTCGTTTCAGTTAAATCTCTTGCTGGGTAGACCCTGGATTCACGCCATGCATGTTTTCCCATCTACTATTAATCATTGCATTAAATTATTACATAATGGATATGAGCATACCATTATTGTGGACCCTGATCCATTCAAGTTTTTTTACATATACCCTATCAATGTTATGCCTATTCCTCCATCGCAGTCTATTCCATATAGAAATATTGGTACATATGCTATTGGTAAATCTAGCACTTCATAGTCTCCTTTTACTGCCTCTAGCATTCCATCTGTATCCACTCATGCTAGTGTTATCATTTCACCCACTGTGTTTGTTCCAATGAACACTTCCACTCCAATCATTGAGACTCCTCTCGCCCCTACATCTGATTCACCACCTACTAATATTCTCAATATTGTTATCCAGAATTACAAAGATATCATTGATGATACTAATGACGAGGTCGATACCACTAAGCTTACTAATGAAAAACTGTACAATATTAATTTTACTCCTATCGAGATAGATGATTCATACTTTAATGATACTTTCATTGTTATTGGCCCTACTGAATATCAATTCAAGAAACCCCCTCCTTCTATTAATGCTATGGTGCTTTGTTGGGGGTCTATCCATACATTGGACATCATGCAACCTATCTCGTCTTCTCATGAGGAGCCTGTATCTGTGCTTCCTCCTTTCACATGCACTCTTTTTATGTACAACTTTTATTGGAATCACATTCCATTCTATCCTAATTTCTATAACACTATATTTACACATGGGGGATTGACTCATCTTGGGTTTAAAATCATTAATCTCTTACCATCACTTCATTCACCTCATTTCTATGATGGATATATTTGTATTACTGATGTATATGATCTTCACATTTTACATCTATCTGTTGGCATGTTGTCCTAGTGGTGTTGTCATTGATGCAAAACCACATTAATGAAAAATTAAATTTTTTAGGTTGATGTCATAGTGATTTTTAAGGTAATAACATACTATTTTAGTTGTCTATCAACTGCTTCAATGAGATTCAATGGTACATGCTTGCTCTAGCAAGCCCAAATAGGTGCTTAGGAAGTGTAGCTTGGTAGAATGAGTTTCATGGTTTCTTGGGAAGTATGTTGGCATGTTTTATAGCATTATTTGAGGGTTCTTGAGAACTCACAACAATGGTATAGTGCAGGTACAGTTGATTCTCCATGTTACAGGTGCTCATTAGGAGCAAGTATGCTTGCTTAGAGGTGCGATAGAGTGATTTAGAGCTAAATGAGCTCATGGAAGCATGAAATCAGGTATATAATGGATTTTTTAGTATGTTTGGGTCATTTTCATAGGTTACTTGATGAGTTATTGCATTATTTCATTTGGTCCTAGTTGTTACTATGAGGATCTAGAATGCAAGCATAGGTAAGTTGTAGTGATTGGAGAGATTGAGAAATGGAATTGACATTATAATGATTGTAGATATTAGAGGGATGAGTGATGATTATATAATAAAACATTCAGGTTCCCATGATGTGAATTTTGCAAATTATGATAGTTTATGTGAGACAGGGTCAAGAACAGGTGAAAATCAAGCTTGAATTTGGACTTCTGATACTTGTTGTGAATTGTGTGATTTTCATGGGACCTTGTGGATTTCATGTATGATTATAATATGATTTTATAAGGTTTGATAAAAATAATGAGGTATTTTTGTCATCATATTTTTATGAACGAATGTTAAGAAGGGAAAGAGGTCAAAAACCCTACTTAAACCCTAGCTACGAGTAGTTATCAGAAGAAGGTGAATTGTGAGCTAGTTTTGATTGCTTCATAAAATGTGATGATTGGATGTTGTATAGGACTCTGAAATATTTCCATAAATTTAAGTTTGAGGTCATGGTGATGAGTGGGCCCCACCTGAAAACAACAGTTTCTAAAGAATTTCAGTTTGAGGAGAAAGTTACAAAATGAGGTATGAACTAAATTAACATTATGTGATGTATGGGAGTTTTGATAAATATAAACGAATGTTTCAGATAAATTTCATGCAGCTTCATGAGGTTTTGAGGTCCAAACAGATTAATTGGTCAAAGGGCGGTTTTGGGGTCTCAAATAGCAAGGTTAGTTGTTTTGGCTATAATGTGAGCTACATGTGTATTTTTGAGATGATTAAAGTTTCTATGGAAATTATATTTAGATATATTTACATTGATATATGGTTTCCATCATGATGATCTAATTTGATAGGGTTTTCAGGGCATTCTTTCAGCAAGAAGGTTTTTGGCAGTTTAGAACAAAATCTATTTTTGTGCAAGTTTGATGTTGGTTGAAGCATGATATGGATTGGGTGATGCTTCATTTCACCTATAATGTGAAGAGTACTTACATGGGATTAAAATGAATCATTTTATAGGTCTTGAATGCATGCATAAATTTTTTTATGAGCAAACCTTTGGAAATAATGTTTTTGGTAGGTTGATTTGGTGAAGGCAAATCTTGTTGTGGTTTGACATGAGAGATGGTTCACGACTTATAACATGCTTATAATTTTTCTTCGAGTTCTGAAATTTAGTTTTATTTTTCACATGGCATGTTTTCATTTAGTATAAGTCATTTGGTGGCATTATGAAGTTTTCAGGGTGTTGAAGGGTGAAGGAAACAACTGTTTTGACGATTATATAGGAAACTGGGCCCACTAAATGAAATAATGTAATTGGTTTATATTAATTGAGACCATGTATGAATTTTTTATGATATTTTAATCATGTATAAGGGTTCATGGGTAATGAAAAAGTATGGTAATCATGTTAGGGAAATTTTAAGATTGTGCCCATGGGATTTTGAGCTATTTTTGGCACAAGTAATGAGGTTTTTGGCTAGGACGACCTATATGGGTAACTTATAGATGTTATATTTCAAATTTTAATTTTTTCTTTGATTTAGTTTTCAAAACAAATGGACAGAAATTTTGGGCCTAATTTTGAAATATGAAATGCATATAAACAACATGTTTTTGGTGCTTTTATGAACTAGTTGAGTGTGTGCAAGGTGGAGCGACCTAGGTAAAGTATGATTGAAAGTTTTGGAGAATCAATTGGAACTGAAAGAACTATGTTACAGGTTGGGAAAAATAATATAACATGAGAGAAAAGGTTTGATTAATATTAGAGTGATTGAAGAGCTTGATTTGTGAAGATTTGTCACCTAGGGTTTGAGTGAAGGAAAGTGAGATGAATATTAGATATCCATAATTTGTGGAAGTAAAAAATCAGAAATATACACATCATAAGGTGATTGAGTGGGTGATGTATCATCTTGGGGGGTTGTAGCCTCCTTGTGGATTTGGTTCTTCACTAAATTAGGGGTTGGTTCTTTTTGCAGGGTTGGTGCCTCACTAAATTTGAAACATATCAATATAACATTTTGTTTCATAGGGTTTTCTTCCCCTTGACAGTTTCCCACTTAAATATTGTGTTCTTATGGTGTTATTATTTTTCATGGTTTCATGCATTGTTGATGGTTTATGGTATGGACACATTAAAAGTTGAATAAGTAGTTATTGTTGTTGTTTGGATATTGTAATTTTAGTTTTAGATCTTAATTGTAATTTTAAATTTTTATAAAGACTGATTCACCCCCACCTCTCAGTGCATTGTGCTTCTAAAAATTGGTATTATAGTTGTTCCTTTTGTAGAATTTTTAAAACTTGAAAGGATACCCTTGAAGTAAAAAATGGTAGGCAAAACTATGGTTGGAAAGCCACAAATGTTTGATGGTGTGAATTAAAATTTTTAGAGAATGAGAATGAAGACCTATATCATGGATTTGATGTTTGGAAAAAAAAATCTTGTGGATATAATACTCCTACTTATTCAACACTTATTGATGAGGATAAGATGGAATATACCAAAAACTCAAAGGCTTTCAATGTTATCGTAGGTGGTCTAGGAGAATCTGAAATGGGAAAGGTGATGCATTGCAAGAATGTAAAGGAGGAATGGGACAAACTCCAAGTTCTCTAAAAAGGATACTCAAAGGTAATAATTGATAAGCTTCAAAAATTTAGAAATTATTTTGAATATATTAAGATGAATGATAATGAGAACATTGCATCCTATCTCCTTAGAGTTGACAAGATAGTCAGTAGTATGAAAGGGCTAGGAGAATATCTAAAAGAGGAAGTCATTTTTCAAAAGGTACTAAGATATTTGATTCCTAATTTTGATTCAAAATTATCATCTATAGAGGAATCTAAGGACCTTACTATTCTAAATATGGATGAGTTACATGGTACCCTAATAGCCTATGAGATGAGGGTGATGGATTATAAGCCTACTAATAAGGAGATAGCCTTCAAGATGGAGAAAGCAAATAAAGAAAATAAGAATAAATCTGAATAGACTACACTAGAGCTTGATGATGAGGATCTATTTTCTATGGTTGTTTTGAGAATGGCACTTGAGACTGGTAAGTACAAAGGTAAGTTGTCTTTCAAATGTTTTTCTTGTGGTAAAATTGGTCATTTTACTAACAAATGTTCTCATGGAAATAATCAAAAAAATAATGATGACCACAATAGTGATAATGGAAATAAAAATCATAAATTTGAAAAGAATAATGAAGGGTTCAAGAAGAGTGAACCTATGAGAAATAATAAGAAGAGTCTCTACACTAAGAAGGAAGATACTACGAGTGAAGAAGAGAGTTATGATTCTGATATTGAATCTGATCACAATGATGTTGGAGATGAAGTTTTCATGAGAAAAGAGACTATGAGATCCTCTAGTGATAGATCTATTCCTTGGGGTGACATTTAACCCAATTATTGCAAGGAAGAATAAGTAGATGATGATTTAATAAGGGTTGAGCTATCATGTGTGCAATATAAACTTGAACATGCTGAAAAGAACAACAAGAGGTTGATAGCTCAAGTCAAGGAATTCGAGTCAAAGACCCAAGATCTTGAAGGAAAACATTGAGAAATTTTTGAGAAACTTGAAGAATCAATAAGAAGGATAGAATTACTGATGAGCAACATGACTCTCAGCCTTCAATCTAAAGAGTATTAAGTGAAGACACTTAAGAAGGAACTTGAAGACTCTATAAGAAAGGTAAATACCTATCAAAAATTTGAGGAGAGTAGAACAACACTTGATGATCTCTTTAAAATTCAAAAAGGATGCTTGTGATACGAATGATTTAGGATTCAAATATTAAGTCAAGATAAAAAAATAAGTGTGAGAATCAAGCACCAAGGATGGAAAGAAAGATCCTCATGCAAAGGAAATGGAGAAAAACAAGCAAATTAAGAAGCTCCAAGCTTCAAGGTATGAAATGTCCTTCAATTGTTTTTTTATACATGTAATGCATTTGGTCATAGGGCTAATGAATGTATAAGATCTCCTTATTACTCTCATTAATTTATAAACATAAGAGATAATCATGTCAATGAGGTTGTATTCTTTAGATGAAAACAAGTAGGTCACTTTGATAGTGAGTGCATGAATGATTCATCTAGACACTTGTATGAGAGAAACAAAAGAAATTTAGTAGTATGTTATAACTGTAACAAGGTTAAGCATGTGGAAAATAATTGTTTCCAAGATTAATCAAGTCCAATAAGAGGTTACTCAGCTTCTAGAGTGCAAAGTTTTGGTGTTCAAAGGGATAGAATGCATGAATATGACCCTATAAGAGTTTGGGAACCTAGGAAAGATATTGGTGCATCTTCAAGTACAAAAGTTAGAGGAAAAAGGAGTGAATCTTAGAATTCAAAGAAAATAAGGGAAGATGGAAGTAATTTGTAGGTGTTTAAGAAGACTTGGGACATCTTCAAAACCTTCTTTTAGGTCTCCATGGATCATGTATACCTTCACTAGGCTTCTTAAAGATATACCATTGAAAATGAAGCATGTAGGTGAGGGGAGTTGTCTATGTCATGTATGTCATCACTACAAGGTTAAGGTATGTGTTTATTTTCTCCTCTCAATCTTGTTCTGAGTCATAATTATGGTTCTTGTGTAAATATCTTAGTTCCCTATGTTAAGCTTGCAAGTAGCTTATGATGTATGTGCATGAATTCTCAAGGTATGTAGTCTATCCATGATGAGTCTTGAATAGTTTATTACCATCTTTACATGTATCCATGTGTGTATAAATGGTTTCATTGGTCTTTAATATCATGTTTAAGTAATTTGTGTTCATTTTTGGCCTCAATTCTATTTCTGGGTCTATGAAGGTCTGCATTGTCTTTTCTGAGTCACTAGAAGGTTATATGGAGTTATCATGGGATATAAATTATCTTGAAAAGTGTGGAATTATGTATTCTATATGTGTGGATCCACAAGTATAGTCATCGCATTGGAAAATTAGTTTCTTGCATTCATATCAGTAATATGTCAGTCTTGTTAATATGTGTGTCCTACACTTGAGTGTTTTTATGTATGATTCATGAAGTAAAAATGTGGTTTCTAGTATTTTAAGTGTCCTTGAAGGTGATATAAGGTGATGAAGTTATATTTCATCAAGTTTTATCTCAAATAAGGTTGACTAAGACTATGATATAGCAAAAAAATTATATTGTGCTACAAGCAATGAAATGTTACATGTATGTATTATGGTGATTCATGATTTCTATATGTTGAAGAAGGTGTTGTTTATGCTTGAAGATTTTGTTACAAGGTGATGATTTTATTTTGAAGGAGATAAGAGTAAGACATGAAAAAAATACTACATCACTTCCTTTGACTGGGAGTACACAATTCCCCATGAGCGGTGTGCTTGGAAACTTAGGTTTGAGATATATAATGATGGAATTTTGGTTTAAAATTTTATACCTATCATCTAAACATGTGGAGCTAGAGGATGTGATAATTTTAAGCATGAGTTAAATATATTTTCTTATAGTTATAATATAATTCCCAGTGCACAATGGTAGGGGTTTGACCTTCAAAACCCTAATGTTTGACTATACTCAATATATTTCAAGATAACTTACCATCGTAAGTGGAATTCATGATGTATTCAAATTTTATACAATGTAATTGAATTTTCATGGATTGTTTCAAAATAGTTTGGTTTTGGTTCATCATGTTTTCATGCTTAATCATACATAATACGATCATGTAGCAGAGTTAGTTGAGTTAGGGTTTTGAATGATGGGTTTCATTAACTTTAACTTAGTGCTTAAAATGACCTTATCTGTAAAATGTTATCAATATGCTTGTAACTCCTTTAGTTGAAGATCTTAGTCAATTTTTTTCTTGTTTGAGTCTAATATTACTTTAAGAAGAAAGTGAAGACCTATAGGTGTCATAGTGTTCTGAAAGGAAAAATATTTGTGATCATAGTGGTATAAAGTGTTTCTTAGCACGCAATTTCATTGTGAAAGGTATATTTTTTATTTTCTTCATATAGTGTGTTTTAAGTACTAATATGAGCTTGTGTAGACCACTTGAGTACTCCATGAGGAAGATCGACACCTACATATTTAGAGGAGGTAGAACTTCTTTTATTGTAGTTATAAGCCACATATTTTAAATATTGTTCTCACATGGAAGAAATATCATCTTTCATTCATCAATGGTTTACAAGTGATGGTAGTTAATGGAAGTCCTTATTGTTTGACAAGGGATCAAAGTGTATTCTCGCTCTATAATACAGTCCTACAGGCTTGTAGGTACACATTCTCAGTGTGTTAAAAGTTGTGTTAATGAATAATGATATTTCAAGTCCTTTGAATAAGAATTTTGTGATGGATTCTCATGGAGAAGTTTTCTCATGTGATGGGATAATCAACTCTTAGATCAATACATTGATCTTGACTTCCAAAAGTAAAAGACTTAGACAGTCCACAATGGCCTGAGATAAAACACTAACTGATAAGAAGGTGCATGTTTGCTTCTAATGATGATGATTTTAGAATTGAAAAGGGAATGAGAGGGGGGTGAATCAATCCTGAATAAAAATTTCTCTATTCTACTTCAAATAAAAAACATACATCCTCATGATTCACATACATTGATACTTGATCATACATAGATAAAGTTCATCAAGAGATACATACATATCATGAACACAAAATATATTCTGAAACCTTATTTATTTGTATTCAAATCATATTAAAACTCTTCAAATCAAATCATAGCCAAATGATACTTGACCAATTTTTCTTCACTCACATCCTCTTCATGAAACTCTAACCAACTACTAACCTATAGGAGACTTCCAAGAGTTTTTCTTTGCAACAAAGGTTTTCCTCAAAAGAAGATAAAAGGGGTTTTTCAAAATTTAATACACATAAACGTAGAACACCATTTTAAAGAAAAAAAAAATTCCATTAAGATGAATCTTACACTTAATTTTCCACTTGACTCTTCAGCCTCCTAGCATTGAATTCGAATTGGGATTTGAATGAAATTAGATTTTGTCTTCGTCTACAAATGAACTCATATTTTGTCTTCTAGCTATCAAACTTGTATACAAGTATTACAGATTTGTATTCACAAGGTATGTGGTCCCAAAAAGTCAAATAATGCTATTTGATGCTTGGAAACGTACCACATTAGACAAAAAAATCATTTAGGCTCATAGGTGTGCCTAAATCAGCTTCTACAAAAATAGTCCTAAAAAAGCATCTAGCTAGACCACTTCCACTCATTCTCATGACCCAAGTAATATATAAAAATGAATATTAGGATGTATAATTTCATTAAAATTTACCAGAAAGAGCCAACTCAAGGATTAACACATCAAGAAACACCATTTTATAAGGATTTCCTATTTGGTTTCAACATTTCTAAATTTGGTCTTCATAAATTGAGCTGGTACATACCTCAAAAACCTTCATCATGAGGAAAGTAACCTATAAATGAAAATACCATGAAGTATAATATATCATAAATCTATCATAATTCTCCAAGTTATGGCACAAGGCTTACAAAAACTTGGATCTCTGCAACTGGTCTGACTGGTCTTGAAGACAAATAAATTAGTCTTCCATTTAATGTGGTCAAACCCCTTCAAAGAAATTTTCAGAGATCTATATCACTTCTAACACTAATTTTTTAATGTAAAAACATGTTCAAGAATTCATAACCATATATCAAATGGATAAAGTCTCACCTTCATACCCATTTTTACATGCTTCTCAAATAGGCCTAAAAGAGTAGTTTTGGCTCAATCGTGTTTTTAGTAAGAAATGTATATTCCAAACTTAAACATATGCAGTTCCAAACATCATATGAAACATGAAAATAATTATAAATGCAAAAAAAAACATCAATGCAATTAAATTCAATATGGTTACCTTCATTCTTCTTCACTAGCTTCTCAAAACAAACTCCTTTTGTCGATAAGCAAAAATATGCAACCTGTTGGTGCCCATTTTGATCCTCTACCATTTTACCATGTTTCCCCTTTGCTCTTTGTGCTTTGAAATGGTTTTTCTCTTAAATTGGTGGTCTCCAACTTCTCCCCCTAGATTGAATGCCTTGAAATGCTCATAAACTTGTTGTTTTGTCCCAATTTGAATGAAATCAACATGTGTGCCCTCTTTTGTGCCCAAACTTTTCCAAAATCTGTGGGCTTTGTCATTTTTCCTTTTTGCCCGATCGTGGAGGTTTAAAATTGATCGATTTTCACTTGTATGCCATTAAAAATCCAATTCCATGATCAAAAATTCTTTAATAACATGTTTCAGTAGGTTTAATTTCGATAAATTTGTCATCCTTCGCGAAAAAATTGAATTCTAGGCATCCCTAGCATTTTATGTGTTTTGATGGTCAGACGGGCATCATTTACCCGTCAATTTCATCTTCAACATTCATGGGCATCACTGGCAATTTCTGCGTTTTTCTACAGTCATATGGGTGTTGTTTTCCCGTCAAATTTTAGCTCAAAATCTTCTCCTACGTGGCTTGTTCTAACTAGACAAGGATGGGCGGGTCATTTCTAAAAAATTAACATTTTTGTGATTTTGGAAAAATGTGCAAGTTGCCCTCGCAGCTTCATAGGCCCCAGAGGAGGTACACGTTTCGCAGGCAGAGTGAAGGCAGACAGACGGGTCATTTTGTGCCTTAGGGCACTTTGGAAAATGCATGGAAACAAATAAAATCCCCTAAGGCCCGCATCCAATCAGAGGAGGACATGTGACATGTGGGGAGATGGAAAGGCAAAGGAGTTTGATACTTTTCGGCCTTTGGTGAAAAGAGAGTTAAAGTATAAAATTGGACCACAAATTCATACCCAATGGGATGAAGACACATGTCACATTTGCATCAAAGGCAGGAATGGAGGCTGGCAGAGGACTTAGAAATTTTTTGCTTTTTGGCGAAAGGGAACAAAAGTTGTGAAAAGGGTCGCGGGTCCGCCAGGTCAATCAGGAGTGGACACATGGCAGGAAAAGGTGGAGGTGCGGGATGGCGAAAGAAATGTTAAAAAATTTCCTTCGCAGAATATGATTAAAATATGAAATGAGAAGCATTGCTCCTCATCCAATCATATGAAGAGACATGTCCTGCGGGAGGGCAGAACCACAGAGGAAAACATAAAATTTTCCTTTTTCCAAAAAAGAGGCAAAATGTTTAAAATTAAGCCGCGACACCATATCCAGTCATATTGCATCATGTGTCAGGGACATAATCAGAGATGTGGGCCTATGGAGATAATTTGGAAAATTTTCCTTTTTCCAAAAAAGGTGGAAATGTGTAGAATTAGTCCGCAATTCCAATGGGGCCCACTTTGGGACACGTGTCAGGCCCATTTTCAAAGGGCGGAGGGGTAGAGAAAAATGTCAAATTTTTACATTTTTCCAAAAGTGTTAAAATGTCAAAAAATGATCTCAAGCCCATTTCCAATCACATTGTGACATGTGGAGGGCTTAGATTAAAGGATAAAGGAAAATCAATGGTAATTGTGCATTTTTTAGTTTGGCCGCCATTTGAGCTCCAGGAAGTGTGGAAATGCATTTTTTGCATCGATTTTGATCATTTTTTTGACAAATTCTTGTCGTTTTTGCCTTCAAGGATCAATGGAATTAGTTTTGAGGATCAATTTGAAGATTAAAGATGTTTTTGAAATGAATTTTTTCCCTAACCCGTCCAAAAACATGAAATATCAAATCCAAAAGTTGCAAAGTCAAATTTTGAGGGATAAGGATGAAATAATGAAAGGAATGGGTCTGCATGCTTTGAAGATGAAAAAAATTCCTCCACAATGGATAATGATGTGAATTTTGCAATGATTCATCTCTTTTTGAGACAACTGGCAACTTTTTGGATGTGTTCTGTTAAACGTCCCTATCTTTGAGTCATGAGAAATTTTTGTAACAAATTTGATCCTTTTGGTATATTCTTTTCTTGGGAAAGAAGGCTCAAAGGAGATTGAAAGCTATATATTGCATGAATTTTTCAAGCAAAGGGTTGGAAGAGTTTAAAAAATCCTTGGAAAACTAAAATTTTCATGGGAAAATATGGGAAGAAGCCCATTCTCTAAGAAACCACCTGAGAACCATTTCTAATTCCTTTTTGCATCATATTTGTATCATGTTGAGTTGTTTTCGGTTGTAAATCCATCAGCAAGCTCTAAGATTGTTCTTGAAACATTCCCTTGCTGATAAATGTGACCATTTCTAGATTATTTTATGTTGTCTCTTGGCAAAATTTGCATACACTTATGTTTCAGAATGCATTTCAAATTTTTGTTTCTTGTTCCCTGTTGCAGTCTTGTGTTTAAAATCTCTCTTGATCATACATGGTCTCATTTCTTGTGATTATTTTAGTGGCATTTACAATCTCACATTCAGAAGATCTTTTATCTGATAAAGAGATAAACAAATTTAAAATAACTTTACTTTCCTTGATTTTAGAGATTGTTTGTAAGCCTTTGGGTGCACCTTAGGTCATGATTAAATAGTGATTGCTAAATTCTTCATTGGTTCATTCTAACTCAAGATTTTATGATAGATGATCAAAGATTGTGTGGATAAGTGCAAATCTGGGGCCTTCATTTAATGCACATATCTTGATTGAAGGGATGATTAACCATTTTGATATTTTTGTTGTTAAGTTTCTCCATATTTTGCTGAAATCCTCAAAGAGTCTGGTGGACCTTGGTTTGTCTTATCTAAACTCCCACTTAAAAAATCATTCAAAACAACTAATCCTACCCCTGTTTTACCCCTATTTTGACCTATATACCCACAGAAGATCAAAATCCATTTGCTAAAGTATGCAGAACAGATCAGGATTTCAAAATGTCTTCAGTAACCCTTACCTTGTATTGAAAGTATCTCCATAATCTGGAAGTGTCAAAATGTGAAAGTAAAATTTGGGGTGTTGATCATATTTTCTCAAGGCCCTTTTCATACTATTTGCACAAATTGAGGGATATCTTCATCTCCTTCACCATTTGAGGGTTACAAAGTAGGTCCTCTTACCTTGGTTGAAAGGCACAACCTAAAATAGTTAGGGATAATATCAAGTCCTATTTGAGTGCTATCCATCTCTCCATAAATCTGAGTGCTAGTTAGATCATATCCCCAGCTACAAAATGACACACACCATGATCCATCTACCTTCAAGCTTCATGCCATATCTTTGATGTTGCTCATACTGAAAAGGAGAAAAAATTTGGGTACCAACACGACCATTACTCAAAATTTCTCCAAAATACTAACTCAAGTTACTTCATGAAGTTGAATAAAACATTAGCAACATCTTCCACCTCAAATTTTAGCAGAGGTTCTGTCGACACTAAAATTTTCCTCCGTAATTTCTATTTCATTAATGTATGTATTAGGAATAGAATGTTGTTAAGTATAATTAGTAGTAGCGTCCGATAGAAGATAACGGCACCATCAGTACGGTGCCGCCAATAATGTGGAGTACGGTAACAGTCAAAGTACAATAGGAATGTTGTAAAAAGTAAATATTTTTCGTAAGTGGTCCGGTAATGTTAAAATGTCAAAGTTTGGGTAATTAGAGAAGTAGGGTCTACATGATTAGGAATTAGAAATATTATATTGGTAATAAGGACAAGGAGTGAGGTCATAAATATTTTGTGTATTTTATTTGTAAAAAGTCTAAAAATGTGGAACCCATGTAAAATGATAAGGTTTATCTTATCTTAAAAGATAGCTTACATATACAGATAAGAGTTAAGGTATGGAATATGATTCGTCAGATGTTTCTGTGGCGTAGAGGACTTCGTGCTCGTTCCAGAAAGTCCAATTTTATCAAAATCGGAGCTCAGAGTCAAAATTTATGGCCGTTTGAAGTTTCCGGACCAAACGTTGACTTTTCCTCCTGTGACACGTGGCAGCTTCTGATTGGTCCTCGGCTGATTCGGCTCCTTTGCGTACTTCACCTCCATTTGTCCTGGATGTCCCATTTGATTAGTGCTGTCTGTGCTCATTTCGGCCGGTTCGCCCGGTTCGGGCCCATTTGCCTTCGTCGTCCCAAATGCCTCTTTGACCGCCTGTGCTCATTTCGGCCGGATCGGCCGGTCGCACATTTTTGTTCCTCTTGGCCCGCTTTATTTTGGACTTCCTTGACTGATTTCTCCTGGTTCGGCCGGTTCGCGCTTTTCTGTCCCAAACGTCCCGAGCAACACTTAGCCAATTTTTTCTCCTTCGGCCGGATCGGCTTTTCGCGCCCGCCGCGTACTTTTGGCCCGATTGTCCCAAATGCAATTTGGACTGTTTGTGCTGATTTCGCCCGGTTCGGCCGGTTCACGCTTTTCTGTCCCACACGTCCCAGAGGTGACCTTGAGCAGGACTTAGCCAATTTTCACGATTTTTCCTGGATCAACCTATTTGCCTTCTGCAACCCTTTTTCGCATTTTCTCAGAACTTACTCTCTTCCTCTTGGACAGGGGAGTTAGACAAATATGAGGGGACCCTAGAAACATGACTTTTTGCCCTGAATCAATATAATTGCTTGCATGTTATCAAAATTACCTTGGGGGTGAATTTTGGATAACACAACCCTTTGTTAACTTCATTGGCCCGACCCAAGGCCGTCACCTACCATTTGGCCCGACCCACGGCCCCAACCAACCTATTTGGCCCGACCCAAGGCCGTAACCTACCATTTGGCCCGACCTAAGGCCATCACCTACCATTTGGCCCGACCCACGGCCGCAACCAACCTATTTGGCCTAACCCAAGGCCGCAACCAACCTATTTGGCCCGACCCACGGCCGCAACCAACCTATTTGGCCCGACCCAAGGCCCGAGCCATCACCTCATTTTGGCCCACCCATGCCGCAACCAGCCTATTTGGCCTAACCCAAGGCCGCAACCAACCTATTTGGCCCGACCCACGGCCACAACCAACCTATTTGGCCCGACCCAAGGCCATAACCTACCATTTGGCCTGACCCAAGGCCATCACCTACCATTTGGCCTAACCCACGGCCGCAACCAACCTATTTGGCCCGACCCACGGCCGCAACCAACCTATTTGGCCCGACCCAAGGCCGTAACCTACCATTTGGCCCAACCCAAGGCCATCACCTACCATTTGGCCCGACCCACAGCCGCAACCAACCTATTTGGCCCGACCCAAGGCCGCAACCAACCTATTTGGCCCGACCCACGGCCGCAACCAACCCATTTGGCCTGACCCAAGGCCGCACTTAACCATTTGGCCCGACCCACGGCCGCAATCAACCCATTTGGCCCGACCCAAGGCCACACCTAACCATTTGGCCCGACCTAAGGCCGCGCCAATTAAATACCATACCCACAATCAACGTTTTATTTTATCCATCCATCATGTACCTTTTTGTTCAATCGAGCTCACATGTTCGTGTTTTAGCATGATCAGGGTCCTTGACTTGATCCGTCGACCAACTTTGCCTAGACTTAGACCGTGACGTTTATCTCAACCAAACCAACCATTTGGTACTGCCGAACATGCCCAAACGTTCCTGTACCTTACCCGTTATATACCCTGGAGCTACTTCCTATGCCTTGGATACCAGGATTATATCTCCCTTGTTTGGATAAACTATCGACCTTTGCCTATGAATTGCTTGTTTGCTCTTCAAATCATGTACCCTGGTCGCACTACTGCATGTCAATGTGCGTCTGCTTCCTTGGACCTACCCCACCATCTTATCGTTATCTCAACACCATTTACCCTTTTTCAACCCTATCCCTGCTTTCACGCTACCTCAATCTGTGATAGATTTGAGGGGGATTACCTATACCCTTAACAGGGGTAACCACTTCTTATTATTATCCGTGCAGCTTTACAAAACAAACTACACGACAATAAGGGGCTAATGTAGACACCAAATTTGTGTCATTACGACACCCTGTACCCCGCATCCCATTTCGCAACCTAACCTCATCACCTAAACCTTACACAATTATTCATTAATTGCCTTATAATTAATAAATCCACATCGCCATACCTGCCACCTCATATCGCCACCTCATCATGACCTAGTCTTAACCCTAAACTAACCTAATTAAGACCTATAACTTGGTCCAATTCCACACCTATGACTAATTACTCCTCATCCACACCTAAAACCAACTTCATAATGATTTGACCAAGCCTGCAACCAATCCCTCGGAAGAAAAGGAGGGAAAGCTGGCTATTTTATGAAAAATAGCCCGCTTTGACCTAACCGATACCGGTTCCTACTCGACTGCCGTCGGTTGTGTAACCACCATCGGTTCCCCGTAAATGACCACTTCCAACCAAAAACAAAGGATCGGATTTTCATTTGATCGCGAGGAGGAGAAATCATCGAGAGGATCCGGATTTGCTTGGCCGAGCAGAGACAAGTGAAGAAACAGGAAGAGTTTGCAGAGAAGAACATCAAGCCTAAGACTGCAACTGAATAACCAGAGCCCAGTAACACTCATCCGAGCATCAGAAGAGGAGATAACTCATCTTGGATTGTCAGATCATCCAACTTAGGTCCTGTCTTCATCATCACAGTCCTGAAACCTGCATCTGCATCAGGGACGAGTAAGTAGTGTTTTATATGTTTCTAAGCATCATTTTCTTGAACCTGTTGATTAATAGTAATCATAAGTTTATTCCTAGATCTACTACCAGCAACATACCGCACTTAACCTTCACCCATACATCCTGATATTGCCTAGAAAGCCATTTTACCACACTCTGAGTCTTCCCTATCCTCCTATCATTCCCCTCAGCCATCCACCAATCTTAATAACCCCACAATCACCTTGCAACTAACCTCTATCCAGAAGCACTTAGATTGCTGACCCTACCGGTATCGTTTATCCCCTACCGGCAGCGGTTCTCTAACCATGGTCGGTTATCCAGTGACCGGCGTCGGTCACTATGACTTACACTCCTAAAGCATTTTTCTCTCCTATTTGCCACCTAACAACCTTAGATCCAGTCTAGTTTATCCCTCTAACTCAACCTAAACGTATCAACGACCAGTAACCGAACAAACAACGTGACGCTTTATTATTGATAATTTAGCTTCTATTACTTTGTAACGAGATACCTAAATCGTGATTTTGCAATAGCTTTCTTTATTATCATTTGTGTTAATTCGTATTAAAAGGGGAACTGACCACCTTCGAAAGGAAGTTTTATATTTCCTGGGCCTAAGGCAGATCCCTCATTTATTGTCTAATTAAAATCTGGTGATCTTGTATTCTTACTTATAGGTAGTCCTTCCAAGATAAAAAGGAGTTCTTCGCAGTCGATCTGATCTTTCTCTACGGTACGCGCACACCATCTCAACATTCAACAGGTACTCCTCTTAGCCCTAACCCTTATCTATTTCTCAAAGGAATGATAGGATAGAAGCAAGTCTATTCTGCAGATCTGAAACATTCTGTGTGAAACATGTATTATTGAAGTATTTCATCATGACACTGATAAACACCATTGACTTGGTTTACTACCAGTTGAGGATCACCGAAGATATTAATGGACTTAACGTCTAAGGCATAGGCAGTCATGAGACCCAATATGAGTGCTTCGTATTTGGTGACATTGTTGGTGCATTCGAAGTCGAGTTTAAATGATAAAGTCATAGGTTCACCATCAAGAGGAATGAGGATAATGCTTACACAACCCCCATGGTGACATTTAGAACCATTGAAGAATAAGGTCATTTGGTAAGGGTTGTCATCCAAAGAGAGGTTAGGAATGGATTCATCAGGGAAGTCAAATTAGAGGGTTGGTCCCGAATAATATGTGTGTCAGCCAGTTGGTTAGTGATAGCCTGGCCTTTAATGGAATTTTGGTGGATGAATTCGAGGTTAAGATCAGCTAAAAGCATAAGCCATCACGTGGTATGCTGATTTTGATAAGGTTTAGCATAAATTATATGTAAAGGGTCGGTGTTGGTCATGACATAGGTTTTGTGGCTGAGTAGGTAATGGTAGAGTTTGGTGGCAACGAAAACTAAGGCTAAGAAAAAAATTTCAAGGTGAGTGTATCAGGTTTCATAGTCAAGAAGGGTACGGATTATATAATACACTGCCTGCTCCCTATGTTGTTCATCATGATGAGCGAGCATGGCTCCCAAGGAGTGATCGGTAGCTGATATGTATAGGTAAAAAGGTTGGTCATCTTTAGGTGGGATAAGGACAGGTGGTTGGAGTAGGTATTGTTTTAAGGCCTCAAAATCTTTGTGATAGTCATCATCCCATTTAAAGCAGACATCCTTCCTAAGCAGATGATGAAATGGTTGACACCAATCCGATAATTTTGAAATGAAATAGTGAATGGATTGTAATTTACCTTGCAAGTTATGGAGTTATTTAAGGTTAGTGGGTGGAGGCATTTCCAGAATGGCCTTGACTTTAGTTGGGTCAACTTCTATACCACGTAAGGAAACGATAAATCATAAGAGCTTTCCCAAGATAACCGCGAAGACACACTTTTTAGGCTATAGGCAGACGTGATATTTAATAAGGCGATCAAAGATAGTTTTGAGGATAGCGAGGTTCTTGGCGCAACATTTAGATTTAGCCAAGAGATCATCCACATAATCTTCCAATATGCGATGTATGATATCATGGAAGATGTAAGTCATAGCACGCTGATATGTAGCACCAACATTTTAAAGGCCAAAAGGCATGACTCTATAGCAGAAGGTCCCCCAAGGGGTAATGAATGTGGTCTTGTGCTGATCTTCTGGGGCAAGAAAAATTTTGTTATAACGTGAAAAACTATCCATGAGCGAGAGCATTTCGTGACCTGTGGTAAGGTCCACTAGTTGATCAATATAGGGAAAGGGAAAGTCATCTTTCGGGAAGGTGAGGTTGAGGTCATGGAATTTCGTGCAAATACGAAGTCCCACTGTCACCTTAGTGACAGGGACGATGTTAGAAATCGATTGGGGATAATTAATGGATAAGATGAAAGAAACAGAAAGAAGACGCTGAAGTTCTTCTTTGATGAGAAGGGAAATGCGAGGGTGCATCTTCCTTAGCTTTTGTTTGATAGGTTTGGCATCAGGAACGGTTATGATATTTCAGACCACTATGGTGGGGTCAATACTAGGCATGTCTGTGTAAGACCAAGAGAAAGTGTGTTTATGCTCTCAGAGAAAAGAAGTGATGGCTTCTTGTTTAGCAGCATCTAAAGATTGTCTGATCTTTAGGATGTGTGGGTTGTCTTGAGTATGAATGTTGATTTCAATAGTCGGTTCATTCAACATGGTTTGTGTCTCAAAGGGTAATGACCGATGAATATATGATTCTTCTGCACCAAGGTAGGTGAGTATGGATTCATCATCCTAACATTGAACGACGTTAATGGTTGGTGTGTCATCATCAATCATCTTAGGATACAGGAATGGGAGAGTGGAAGGGGCCTTGCCTTCACGTTTATAAGTCAGAGTCCCCAAGGAAATGGTGTTTATGAAAAAAAAATTTAGGAGGGATAGATTCAGGGTCTATCGACTCTGTTGGTGAGGGTGGTGATGAAGGTGGAGAAGGGCTAGGTTATGCAATGAGTTCGATGCGGGCTTGCTTGGTAGGAGGTTCGGGGAAGCCAATACCACTACAATCATTGTGTTTGCGGGTGGTACATGGAATAATGGTATGGCAGTCTTGCTCATAGAATCCAAAACCAAAACCCTTCCATGCATAGCGGTGTAGGAAGGTGTGGGCGAAACGGCGATTGGTAAGAGATTGGAATTCAGCGGAGAATGGACGGGGTTGTGATGGTGGTTCAGGTGTTAAGAGATTGGAATTCAGCGGAGAATGGACGGGGTTGTGATGGTGGTTCAGGTGTGTAAGTAGTAGTATCAAGTCCACCATAGGTGAGACTAGTACGAAGATGAGGAGGACCGTAAAGGAGGATTTCTCTGATACGGTGATCATAATGAGGGTGTTGGTGAAGGCTTCCATACTCATGTGGATTAAGGAATGTGTTGACACTATATAGGCAGTACTCCCCCAGAGTGAGGTGTTAAAAAACACCTTCCAAGGGATCAGTGGTTGTTATGTGGGTAGCTGGTATGGATGATGTGTTAGAGGTCGATGCGGAGGTGGTGTTAATGGATTGGGGAGATAATGGGCCTGTAGGAATAGAGGAGGTACGTGTGGTTGAGTTAGTGACTGTACTGGTAGGTGGAGGTGTAGGTGAAGCGGTAGTAGGTGCAGAGGTAGATGGTGTGACAGGTATGAGTACATCATTGGGTCGGTAAAGCATGTTGCATGTTTTAAAAGGTGATGGGTCAGCTGGAATGGTATAAGTGTGTCCTTCATGTTCAAACTTTACACAACAATGTAAAGTGGAAGGAACGTAACCCATGACATGGATCTAGGGTCTATAGAGCAACAAGTTATATTGGAATTCCCCCTCTAAAACATAAAACAATTTTGGAACAGTTTGAGGGCCCACACGAATGTGAAGGATGACAGTGCCTAGTGTGGAGGTGATAACATCGTTGAATGAATGCAACATGACCGGATGTTTGTGCATGCAATTGTCAGGTATGCACATTTAAGAAAATGCATGGGATGAAATGATGTTAATGCTAGCACCACCATCAATCATCACACAACGTACCCATATGTCATCAATGTGAATAGAGATGAAGAGGGTTGGGTCCGAGTCCTCATTTTGGTATGGCACAATCTCCTCCTTTGAGAAGCTAAGGGAGACTACTTGGTTAACAAGGTGATGTGAAGGTGAAGGTGGTAATTTGGTGGGGGATGCTACATGATGGGGTGTGATAATGGAGGCTACAGGTGTAGGGTCATTGGGTAAAACCTTGATAGATCGAAGAATCTCCATAAGGGCTTGCCAATGGGATTATGAGGTTTGGATGAGGTCATATAGGGACATTTTGAGTGGAGATTGGTGTAATTGTTTGAGCATGGTATGATGTGTGACACCATTAGAAATGGGGTATGTGGGGTCGTGGATAATTATCCTAGGTATGGGTGCAGATATTATGTTGGGTATAGGATTGGATGGTGGGTCAACTACTTTTTATCTACCCTTCTGCGCATGTGTAGTGACGTGTACCATGTTGATTTGAGGGAATTTTTCAAATGGAGAGGGTGTAGGGTAAGTGATATAATGACATGAAGGGCAAAAACCTTTGGGAGGAGAAAAGCCTTGTGAGGTCAGTTGGACATAACAACATTTGGGTGGCGGTGTGGCAAGTTCTCTTATGCGAACTATGTTAATTTCAAATTTTGTGTGTGGTTTTGGGAGCTGTGAAGGTGGCGGTTGTGTTTGTTGAGTGGGTAATGTGAGAGGGGGTGTAGGTGAAGCAGGGTCCTCGTCAAGAAGGTCATTGTCATCAAAGTTGGTTTCAAGTGGACACAATTGGATAAGGACAGTTTTCAAGGCCTTACAGTTCTCCACATCATGCCCTGGGACATGATGGTATGCGTAATTTTTGGTATCATCAAACCCTTTTGGCTTGGGTTTAAGGGGGGTTCTAAGGTCGGAGTGGTGTTAATGTGATAACAGAAGTCTCGAGGAGGTTGTTTAAAATTTTGGCATAGGACCCTGCTAGTGGATCACAATGGGAAGTGAACGTGGGTTTGGGTGTAGGTGTGGTTGGTTGTTAGGGAATTGTTTGTAGATTTGTAGGAAGGGGTTGATCTATGGATTTAGGTGCCGGTGTGGTTGGAGGTATCTGTCAGGTTCATTTGGGTAGGGGTATAGTAGATGGACGAGTAGGAGGGTGTGGTTTTGATTTGATTACCTTGTTGTGCGGCAATGGGGTTTTGTTTTTTGGGTGAACCTTCTTGGGTAAAGGTGATGTGGGTGTATGAGGTCTAAGAGTGAAAGCAGATTGAGGAAGAGGGCGAGTTACCCATGGGGATAACGGGGGTGATATGAGGGTAGATCACGTGGGTCGTGTTTGGGGTGTGAGGGACAATGATTGAAGTGTAGTAGGTAGTGAAGCAATGGTTGAAGGTATCGGAGGTATTGGTGGTAAAGAGACTACAAGTGTGGGTATGAGTCATGCTGTGTGCCTAGGTAGGTTAGAAATTTGTGAGGCTAGAATGGGTGGTTGGGTTATTAGGTTATGACTAGGTGAGGGCTGCTTAACCCTGTTGGGCGGCTGAGATCTAAAGGCAGATGGGACATGTGTGGGTGTGATTGATGCGGTAGGGGTATGAGGTTGAGGAGTTTGTTTCTTTAGTTTGGGTATTGGAGTAGGTGTGGTTTTAACGTTGGAGGATGTAGCTAAATCTAGTTTAATAGGCAGATGGGTAAGGCTGGTGGTTGGGGTGACCCCTAAAGTGGTGACAGGGTTAGTGGGGGTAAATGTTGTAGGTATGGGTTTGGGTTTAGGCATAGGTCGGGTTATGGGTAAGGATGTGGTGTGAGTGCTAAGGGGTATCGTGGAGGGGGTTGCAACAACAATGGTTGTATGTGGTTTGATAGGTGGAAGTGTGTATGGGTAGATGGTGGATGTGTCATTGAGGGATTTCTACATTTGTGTTGAGACAGGGAGTAAGAGGCACCCCCATAACAAGGCTCTATCCACATACTCTAAGTGATCAGCCAAACATGAGAATGGCACGTTTGTGGGTGGAGTTGGTGAGAATCTCATGGGAATTCCGGTAAAATGAATCTTAGAGAGATATGTCTAGCGCAAGGTCAGGACCTGCAATATCTCATGAATTCTTATTTCATGAATTCTTCTCTTCAATATCTCATCGAATGTTCTGAAATTTTGGACCTGCAAGGTCGGGGAGATATGTCTAGTGCAAGCTCAAGTGAAGAGCTTGATGAGTTCAATTTGTGGCAGTTGAAAGGTAAGCTGATTGATCAGGCTGTGCCAGCGAGCAACAAAATCTACAATAGATTCATCCTCGTATTGACGTGTGGAATATAGATCAGTCATGGTAACTTTCGTGGCGATGTTGATAGAAAAATGATCTAAGAAAGCTTGGGCAACATGATTGAATGAAATATGGAGTGTTTGGGTAACCCACTATACCAATCTAATGTTGGTCCAGTGAGGGACATGGGAAAAGTTCTCAAAAGTAAATCATCATCATGAGCAATTAAATAACATCTGTGTTTAAACGAGCGCAAATGCTGTTGTGGGTCTTCCTTACTATTGAAGCAATTGAATTTAGGCATTTCCCAATGCACAGGGTATGAACGGATGGGAATGGATGGGTGAATAGGCTAGTTGCAAATCTCATCATAAGTGAGAGTGTTGTGGGAGCTAGAAACTGATGCCTCCAGTGTTTGCATCTTATCCATCATCAATCTAATTAGGTCATTAGTGGGTTGTGATGATTGGATGCCTCCTATAGCGTGAGGAGGTTGATTTTGGGTGTATAGTGGGTGTGACATTCAAATATGTGGGGTTGCCATGTAAGGTGGTGAAGAAGAAGGCAATGAAATAGGGGGTATGTACCTAGAATGAACAAAAGATGAAACAGGTGGTTACTGGTAGTATGTATATGGGGAGGAAGGGTTGTGGTAACCCTAGAGGAAATAGGGGCTAGTGATTATGGAATGGAAAGAACTACATTTTGAAATGTGGTAGGGGTCACCGACACTGGAGGTGGGAACGTAGCTATGGGTATGTATGAGACATGAGGGGCAAATGAAGTTGTATTTTGGGTAGTCGCCAAGGGTATGGTAGATGTAATGGATGCTACAGGGGTAACAAACATGACAGTCATAGTAGGTATAAGACCTTACTGTGAAATGACTAGGGATAAAGTGGAAGCACATAGCATGGAGCCAAATGGGGTTGAGGCAGAAGTGGATACGAGTGTCGAGGGGATAGATACGGGCATTCCGTATATCAACTGACCTGAGGAATCTCGAGTGGACGAATGGGAGAGGTAAAACGGCAAGGCAACAGGGTTCTAGTCAAGGAGTCGTGCAAACTCCTCATCTCTGATAGCGATATTGGTAGGTTGGATGGGATCCATGGCTGGTGATAGAATAGAGGGTGGTGAAGGAATAGGTGGGAGCGGGTGGCAACTAGCTTGGAACACAAGGGTGTTTGCTTGTCTTCGGGTCAGTACCATGTGAACTGGTACTGATCAGGTGGGGATACTTCTCTGTAAATAATACAGAAAATAGCAGGAACGGGTAAATCTGGTGATAAAAAATGGATGAAGTAACAAATGGTGAGTGGAATGTGAAATAGGGTAACTGATGCCAGTTAGGGAAAATCGATGTCGGTCAGGGGTAACTACTACCAGTTACTGTTTAAAATAGGCAGTGAGTAATCAGTGAGGCAGAAGGTGAAATCTAATAAGTATGTCAAATTTGAGGATGTGTAAAACATCAATGGAAAAGGTGACAGTAACAGAGACTATGGGAAATGGAGAAAAATGAAGTGAGAACTGTCCTTTTGAATAGGTTAGAAAAAGGACTTGGAACCGACGTCGGTTGAGGGTAACCGATGGCGGTCAGTGGTAACCGATGATGGTCAATGTGAAACTAAAACAGTGATAAGAAAAAGTGATTGTGAATTAGAATTTGAAGTGGAATCAGACCCATAATTCTAGGAATGATGATGATATGGCCTAGGAACACTCAGGTGGAGCTGGAATACACTAGCTATGATGGGGAGTGTGCAAGGAAATACAAAAATAATGATTGAAAGCTCTCACCTCAAAATGCAAATCAGATAAAACACTAAGAAAGAACGATCCTAGATTGCCTATTCTATTACGTTTATTCAACTTATGCTATTTAGGGACTGACACATGAATTGTGAAGTAGATGTTTTGGTGAGGATGGCTTCCTACAAAGAAGGAGATCTAAAGGGTGAGGTTTCAGGTTTGTTATGGTGGGGACGGGCTACGCTTTGAAGTATGACTTGACAGACCAGCGAGCTGGGTGCCCACTGTGTCATGATTGTGTGATCACCTACAGCTTCTTCTGGGTAAGATGTTGTTTAAGAATGTATGTATTTAAAGTTTTGTGTGGTTTGGTAAGACTCAGAGGAAGAGACAAAGATAGAAATGCTTTTCTATCATTCGTTTGTCAACCATCAGTTTGTAATGACATCCAGCATATAGGTTTCCCTCAATTAATGTGAGCTAATGCTAAAAATCAGAATGAAATGCACTTATTTTAAACCCAAATCGAAAGTATGATATTCAATGAAAAAAAATAGATGAACAGGAAGAGGGATGCTCTTTCACTAAAATGTAGAAAACATGAAGAGATGATTCCTTTTAAATACACCAAAAGAAATATTTCCTTTAGAGCAACTAAAAAGGAGTGGATTACTAGGGAAGAAATTAGTGTGTATGCTTTTAGAAGGGAAAAAAACACACAATTTTTTCCTAGGAATGAATGAAATGTAAGGAACCCTGGATGGGTCCCACCAGGCATGCCAAAATGTTTCACCTTTTTCTTAGATTGTTTCTTTGAATGGTTGACGAAACAGACAGTGTAACGGGTGTAGGAGGAATACCTATTCAAATGTTAGTTGATGGGTTGTTGCATGCGTATAACTTCTGAATCCATAGCTGACCGTGAGATCTTCCTTTTGGCTAGGAGGAACTACCTGTAATGAAAGCAAGAACACCAGAAAGTATTAAACAATATGGGCAGTGAATTTCCTAGCATGAGCTAGATCCGGGAAGTATAGCACTTCCTAGATGGCTATCAATCTAATGTTTTAAATAAATTAATGCTGTAAACAACGTAAATCCTATTGTTATTTTAAAATTATTTAGGTATCTCACTTAAAACACAATAAGAAACAGATCTAATCTAACATGTTAGGCTAGAATAGAATCCACAGGTTAAAGGGTTAGTTCTGAGTTCTGTAGTTCTAATGAAGGTGTTAGGTAAGTCACATGTGAGTGAGGGTAAGGTAAATGGGGTGGATAGGTCTTTACTTAAGGTTGTGTGGGAAAACACAAAGATGGGCGTCGATCAGAGGTGACCTACCACGAATAGGTATAACCGATGCCGGTTACTATGAGATCTGGGAATGTCACAGAATAGGGTTTTGGTCTCCTTTGTGATTACACAAAGGATTTAGTTGGTTGTGAGGAGGTAATAGGTGACAAGGGTGGGTTTTTATGAGGTTTTGATGGGTCTATGAAGGTATAACATGTTAGAGATGGTCAATAAGGAGAAATATGGACAATAAGTGGTAAAACAATGATGAAATGAATTAACCAGGGAAGTATGATATTATACTTACTTGGATGTCATTTCTAGAAGTCTGTGTGTGAAGGATGGAGGTGCTGATGATGAGTTTTGGAGGCTGTACGTGATCACCAACTGGAGAAAAGTTTTTGCATGGGCTGCATGCAAACTTCTCTTTTTCTTAGGTAGATCTGAATGTGGCTGGAATGGCTATGTAGGAGAAGATGTTCAATCTCCTCCTTCGGATGTGAGTTCTTGCTAGAATCGGCTCTCTGAAGATGTGCTATCTTTTTGATATCTCACTCTTGCTTGTCAACTTTCTTGCTCCCAATGTTTTCCAACCTTGATAATAAGGTAATTTAGAATTTTAAAAGGGGGAAACAACGGCAGCCCGGCTTAACCGGCGGTGGTTAGGGGTAACCGACGTTGGTTAAGGCAGGATTTTCTAGGTTTTCCAAACTTAGGGGAGATCCTCCTGATTTCCTTGGATCTTGTGTCATTATCCCATGGATTAGACTGGGAGCTTCTGTGAGCATTCGGGAATGTGGTTAGAGGGAGTGTAGGCATTGATTTTTAGGGGTTGGGTAAGTCTTAGTTAGTTATGGTAGCTTGATAAGAATAGGTCTTAAGGTGAGTTAGCTTGATGAGGTGTCTAAGTGAACTATATGTGTAGATATTATTTAAATAAGATATTTAAATAATAAATATAGTGAGGGTAAAGCATTAATTTAATTAAATTAATATTAGTGTGGTGAAGGGGGCCATGGCTAGGTGAATGTGATGAAGGTATTTATTTGTCGAGGGACCAAAGGGGAGTGTGACCTAATTTCAGTGTCTACACTAGGTATAATGAGATAATAACCCATCTTAAAGCTCTCAGAAGGAATGCATAGTTCTTTACTTTTTTGCATCTAAATTTCTATCAGTAAGAAATATATTCTCACAAGACTCACATAAAGGAGGGGTTTGGCACCCGTGCGTGCCTCGAGTGAGTGCCCAACGCCCATTGGGTGATAGGCCAACGTGCATGGGATTAGACTGTTGTTCTTAGGGCATAAAAATGACTACATGAAGATTTGAATGATGAGGCCGAATTGGTTCTAGAAACACCCCTTATAAAAATTCTGATTGAAGGAAACATGAAGAATACAAAAGATGAATCACTTAGTGTATAATGGATAAGGAAAACATACCTCCTACTTTTCGTAGAGAAAAAATCACATATCTTCCGATTGAAACTTTTGAGTTTATTCTGTCAGTCGAGGAGGTTTCTGACAGATGGAAAATAATGCACAATAAGAAAAAATCCTCCTTCAAGAATGTTGTTTCTGCAATCTTGTTGTAGTTGTTGGGCAACTGTTTTTTCAGGTTTGCACAACTGCAGTGTTGTTTTTTTATGGCTGTGTTTGGCATCAAGCTGGCAGGTTGTCCCTACATTTTTTTTTACTATTATATCTTTATGGGGTATGGTCCTCATGAATCAAAAAAACCATTACTGAGCTCGTGTTATATCTGGATTTTGAACCATTTTGTACCACGGGGTATTGTCCCCTCTAAAACCATTTACCTATAATGAAAAAAATATATTTATATAAATAATTTCAATAAAAACATACTATTCATAAATGAATATGATTATTAATTTTAAAATGTAAGATAACCAAATAATTAATAAATTTGAAATTAAATAAACGAAGGAGAACAATTTAATACAAACACACTATAATAACAATAAAAATTATAATATTTGTTTATTTAGATTGGTTGCAAACAAACAAAAATCACATTGCATTATAATTGGGTGAAATTAGAAGAAAAATAATATACAACGAAATTGTTATGAGAAGAAAAATAAATTCTAAAAAATACAACAAAACATTTTCTTTTAAAATTTTTGTAGAAGTAAAGATCTGGTTAATTTTAAATAGTAATTTAAAATAAAAATCAAGTTAATTTTTTTAAATTGTCTTTTGGCTATGTTAATTTAGACACTATATATTTTTAATAATTAGTACACAAATTTATTAATACTATTCAACCATCCATCAAAAGAGTTAGCACCTTAATAATAAATTTATAAAATTTTATTTTAGTAAAAGATTATTATAAAAAGAACTTACTATTTTTTTTTATCAAAAACATTCTAACCACATTCATCTTGGCCATATTCTTCATTGACACCTTCATAAATTTAAAATATATATATTTTAGGTAAATGA
The DNA here is from genome assembly GCA_019776745.2 of Taxus chinensis. Taxonomy (NCBI): domain Eukaryota; kingdom Viridiplantae; phylum Streptophyta; class Pinopsida; order Cupressales; family Taxaceae; genus Taxus; species Taxus chinensis. Next base: position 288,049,648 of record CM034155.1, read on the forward strand.
TTGTTTGAGAAATAAAAGTATTAAATTTGATGTGAGATATAAGATTGGTATAAAGCACTTCATTGTTTGTCTTTTGATTTCCTATTAGTAGTTGCTATCTTTACAAATTTATAAACTTTAATATTATATATATTCTTACTAGAAAGTAAGTGGTGCCTTAAAAAAATATACAAATCAGTATTATATTTCATTTTAAATAATTAATTATCTCATTTTAACTAAATAATTATTTGTTTGGATGATATGGATTTGAATTTCAAATTCCTTAATTACTATTTTTTATATTCTTAATTTCAAGATTATTCATAATATATTAACATTGAAGGAAAAAATGCTCTATAACTTTGGCGTAAAAATGGAGTCGGCTTTCTAGGGTTTATCTTTTCTAACCGCTATATCGCGGCCTTTTCGGGCTTTGTGGGAATTTATTATTATAGTCACTCCTAGGGTTTCTTGCCCTTTGATCATCCCCTATATAATGTCCTTGTCATCTTCAAACCCAGTTGATTCAATCATGGCAGGAGATAGTGGAGCGAGCAATGGCACCGCCGATGAAGCGACCTAGGAAATTTATCTCAAAGGTCTTTCACAAGTTAATCTTTCTCCTCTTGACGTAGTTCTTCCCATTTCTAAATTTAATGCCGCTTGTCAATGGTTTGAGTAGCTTTTTTTCATTGGGTATTTTGTGGGTCGAATCCTCAATGAAAGCATGCTCAAATCCTGGGTTAACACAGTCTAGACTCCTCATGGAGCCCACCTAGATAACATTTAAACCATGACCAAGGGTTTCTTTCTTTTTCATTATTCTGACCTTGCTAATGTGCCCAATATTATGACTAAGAAATCCACTTGGTATGTCTGCAACTCGCTGCTTGTGTTAACACCCTAACACAAGGAATTTGTGGTATCTAAATATATTGCGCTTAAAGTGCCTGTTTGGGTTGAATTTCCTGGTCTTCCTTTGCCATGCCTACCTTTTTTTCACAAATTTTTGCCTCGCTTGGGCGGGATGTTTTCTTGGAAGCCGATAAGTTTTACCATGCTCATCCGCATAAGTGAGTATGTGTTGAGAATTATCTCTCATAGGATCTCAAAGAATTTTTGGATATTCAAATGGGTGATAAACGCTATTCCCATTGGGTCATGTTTATCAATCTACCTAACACTTGCTTTTGTTGCTAGGTGTCTGATCACAAGATCAAGGATTGTCTACTTTATGTACCCCGTAACTGCCTTGTGGACAAAAAAAATCCTGAGCCAGTCAAACCCCAATAGGAGGAAGGTTAACAAGTTGTTGGGGACCGGAGAAACAAGAACAAAGCTTAGCAATCCAAAGCCTTTGGCTCCCATGGCCATCGTGAACCAGTTGTTAAGGAACAATCTCTCAGTATCTCGACTAAGGAGCCTACAACTACTATTGTCATCTTGGCTACTCTGTTGCCAAATTATTCCAACATGCCCCTTGCGGTGTCGGTTCTTATGGACCAAAAAAGTTTTGTTTCTCACGTCCCCATCCCACATTCAGTTCCACTACTGTTGTCAAGTGACTCAAAAGGGCCATCTAAATGACCTCGAAGTCCTTATCGCATATCTTGGGACCATAGCCCAACACGCAACATGGATTCCATCAAAGCGGAATACAACATTGAGTACGTCAACTGGAAAAATGTTGATGTGTGGGATATTTTGCAACACAATGTTTCTCATTTCTTGCACAATCAATATGATGCCCTTTATGGCTTGGAGGATGGAGATATGGCTCTAGACCAACATTTCCCATGAATTATTTATCTTATAATGTTAGGGGTTATACAAAATGTTTTCATAAATATATTGTGCGTGAAACTCAACAACGGTGTGCAAATATGGACGTTTTGTTTTTACAGGAAGTAAAATTACAGGTTTTCAGTTATATATGGTATGTAAATCCATCTGGCTTGGCATGTTGGCTTTTTGTAGCAATCATGAAGTAGGGCGTGGGGGATTAATTTCACTTTTTGCTCCCAAATGGTGGATTTTATTAATTGACCATGGGGTTGACCCCACCAACTGTGTCATATGGGTCCTTTTCATTATTGATGGTTTCCTTTTTGGGCTCATAAATATTTATGCCTCGAGGAATGTGGCTGAAAGGGCCGATCTATGGCGGTGGATAGCCAACTCCATTCCCAATGCTTACTAGGTTATAAGTGGATATTTTAATATTGTTGAATCACCTAATGATAAATGTGTCCAGTTTCCCATGAGAAGGATTCTTGGTGAAAGGGAAGCATGGTACTTCATGCGTAATAAATTAATATTTTTTGATCCTAATGCTTCTCACTTTCCCACCTCTGAAGCTTGGTATATGTGGACCAATCTACATGGAGGGATAGATCACATTCTTAAATGGTTTGATAGTATTTATTCTATGCCAATGGAGGTCATTCCTGACTTTATCCTTTTGGACCATTCTCCAATATGATTTCGTATCTGTTGGCATGATGTGCGCGCGCCCCTTTTGTCATAAAGGCCAATTATTTCTTAATACTGACTTGATGCAACACGGCCCCACTACCAATCATGTCAAATGGGTTTGGAACTTAATTCCATGACCCTGCCACTTTCAATGGTTTCATCCACCTATGTAATCCAGCTGGATACAGTGGTGGGAAGACGTGTTGAATCAAACTACTAGATTTCTTAGAATCTATGGTCGACAGCTGGAAAAAATTCGGTGATGTTCATACTTTGCTAACACCTCAGCTCTTAGCCGAGTGATGGTGGTGATCCAAGGCGATCCCTTCTCCGAAGCTCTACAACTACAAGGTGCTACACTCTGGAAAAAAATATAAATTCTGGATAACTACAATGCTAGAGGCACATAGATCCGGGCTTAGATGCATTGGCTCAAGATTGGAGATCGAGTCTCGAAAGAATTCTTTCTTTCTCTCTGAACTAGAAATCCTACCCAACAGATCCAAGCTATCATGGAAAATGGAGTTCAGATTACAGACCCATAACTTATGTTGCAAGCCTTTGTGCATCATTAGAAGCTCATCTTTTAAGCTCAACCACCCTCTGAAGCTCGTCGAGCTACTCTTGATCAATGTTTGGGTGTTGTTCCGCACAAAATATCAAAGGCTCAAAAGGTGATTTACAATAGAATGCTCACCATTGAAGACCTCCATGAATCCAATATGCAAATGGCTAATGATAAAGCGTTGGGCTGCGATGGGTTCCCTTGTGAATTTTATAAAGCACTTTGGGATTCTATTGGATTAGACCTTTTTCAGGTCTATTTTGAAGGATTTTAGAATAAATCCCTAGGGCCATGCATTAATAAGGGAAACATCAAATTTATCCCTAAGCAAGGAGACCCCGAGAAAATCACCTATTGGCAGACGATTACGTTGTTGAATGTCTCCTACAAAATCATTGCCAAAGCGTTAGCTTTATGATTACGCAATCTTCTACCTCTCATTATTCAGCCAGAGAAAACAAGATTTATACAAGGACGATTCATACTAGACAACATCATCGCGGTGTGGGAAGGCATGTTATGGGCCCATAGGTCTAATCAAGAAGCCATGTTTATCAAGATCAACTCTGAGAAGGCTTACGATTGGATTAAATGGCCATTCATTCTCACCATGCTTCAAGCCCTTGGCTTTGGACCCATTTTTATTCAATCCGTCAATATGTTTTTTATAGATACCTCTGCTCAAATATCTATTAATGGCCTCATCTCAGAGCCTTTTGGGATTTTTCGGTCTATTTGGAAAGGTTGTCCTCCTGCCCCTACAATGTATGTGCTAGCGGTCGAAGGCTTTGGTTATCTCTTAGCTCACACAAAAGCACAAGGTCTTGTTCATGGAATCTTGCTTCCTGCTGAACCCAACTCACAATTTCTTAATGGGTATTTTGTGGACAATTCCTTTCTTATGATTATTGAAGATGAAACAAACATGTGAATGCTATGCAATGTTTGGAAACTTTATGCCTAGATTTTGGCTCATCCATTCAATGGCAAAAAACCTAGTGTTATCGGTAATCTTTCCTTCCCGCACCTGACTGGCTTGCCAATTTTGATTGGAAACTCCTGACACATGGTGATATTTTTAAATTTTTGGGTATTCCTTTTTCTTTTCAAGCCTCTCCGACTGAGATATAACATTATGTCATTCAACGGGTGGCTAAAAATTTGGAATATTAGATCCCCGAACCTTTATCCATGGCTGACAAGTTTCAAATCTACTCTAAAGTTCTTGCAACCACACATGTTTACTACTTTTCGTGTTGGGTTCCTTCAAAAGCCTCTATTCAGAAGTTCGAGAAACTACTCAAAGCTTTCTTATGGGCTAATTCTTCTATAGGAAAAGGTTTTTATCGAGTAGCCTGGGATATATGTTGTTTACCTCGAAACTCTAGAGGCCTCGGGCTTATTCACATTCAACTCCAAGGATAAGCTCTTTGCACTAAATGGATTATCATAAGTATTACTAGCTAAGAAGATTAGAAAGTTCTCATATGACATGGTATTATGGAAGGGTTTCCCTATGGAGTATGGTTTCCCTATGTGGAAAGGCTTAGGGTTTTTTAATTTTCTCATCACCCTAGTGCCCGTCAAAATTATTGGAACCTTTATGCTTAAGATTATTTGGAAAGTGTGGGAATGTGTCAAACCCTTGATTTTTTGGAAGGGGGATGGCTTTCATAATGGGATTTCTATCAACCAACAGTCTCTCTGGTGGTCACAGATTTTTCAAGCCCAAGATAAATGCTTAGGAAAGGTCCCGAGAATCTCCACGCTCAAATTCTTTAAGCACAGAATTTGCATCATAGAGGACTTCTTCTGCAAAAACACTCAATCCTAGTTCTCTTGGCTGGATTTTAAAGCTCTGTTTCAGCTTTCCAACTAGGATCAGGATACTTTTACTAATGTGATCAATTTGGTTCCTGACAACATGTTGCATAAGATTGTTGTGCATTCCTCTCGCCCATGGTGGACAAACTAGAAGTGGTATGGTGATACCCCATTATGTAATTATAAAGCCAACAAAGGATATTGTTGGCTCTCACCCCATTTTCCCATGGTGGGAAAACTTAATACACTTTGGAGAATTCATTCCATTCTGGCTACATGGGATAGGTGATTTGAAAGTATTTGGACTATATGTGTGCAGCCCAAGATTTCTCATTCCTTTGGTGTATTCTATATTAAGGTCTTCTTATCAGGTCTCATCTTGTTCAAATTGGGATTCTTGCTCCCAATTGCCCTTTTTGTGGGCATATGGGAACAATCTTACACATCTTTTGGTTCTATCCCTAAGCTCAAATTTCCTGGAATTGGATCCATTATTTTTTCTTCCCTTCGCGACCTCACCTCTTCACTTGGTGGCATATTCTTTTGGGAGATAATCCCAAACTTCTGCCTATGTTCACCCAGATTTGGCATATTTTCAGGGGAGAGATTCTGTTTTGGATATGGAAAGAAAGAAATGCTTTTTTCTTTGCTAATTTTGTAGTTGATCAATCTTTCTCACTTTATAATAAATCTATGGTGATCTCTAATGTGCTTCTATAGATTCAAGTTTAGGCCAACAAGGTGGTGCTGAAGGTGGATCAAATCCAAACCTTGCTGCGCCACTAGGGGGAAACCCCATGTAATGTTTCTAGAGTGCCTCCATCTCCCACCATTTGGTTCCTTGCCTTCCTCCCATGGTGGTTGGCACATCTGGTCTCAACGTCATCCTTTTAGTCACACTCGCTGCTCCCTGGGGCTATTACATCAATGCAGTTACTCACCAGCTCACTGTCATGGCCGGGGCTCTCGGCCGTAATCATTGACTCATTAGAAAGGATGGGGCTTGCCACCTCTCCAACATGGGTGGGGCTCTCCCCTTGTCGTTTCTTCACACAAGGATTCTTGGAACCCATTGCCACCTTCACCACCATCGGAAAAATTCCTTTGTCTCAGCCTTTCCATTCCTACTCGCGGGGAAGCGGACCCAGAGGAAGAAATTGCTAGTGGTTGGGAGCTTCCAAATACTGGCAAGGAATTTCCTTGTTCGAGGTGGCTAGATGATCAGGATCCACCCCCTTTAGGAATGTTTACCGCGACTGCTTGATTTTGTTTTTTGTCTATTTTTAGGTGATTCCTTTTTTTACTCTCTTAGACTTCACCTAGTTTGACTCTCATTGCTCCAGGATCAGCGTAGCTTTGTTTGTAGTTTTGGGGCATGCTCTCATACCACCCACTTTTTTGTTGAAATTCATCTTGTATTGTATTGAATTAATATAATGTAAGATCCTTTTCATCACAAATATATTCTTAACTTCAAGGATTTACACAAGGTTCTACCCCACATATCCATAATGACTAAAATCTTACTTTATACAATTGTCTCCATCAAACCCATGAGTATTCCATAATCTTTCTTATTCTCAAAGTTACACAAAATGAATATTTATACAAATATATGTTTTGTGATAACAATAAAATATGGTCCCCCTAAATATAGATTTGTAGTGAAGAAAATCTAATACACTGTGTAAGCCTTTTAAAACTATTTTTCCCATATTTTCTCGAGAAAATTGTTACTGTAAATGTTCAGTTCCCACTCTTCTTGAATGCATGCCAAGCACAAGTGGTTTGTAGTTGGGAAATCATTGAAAATGTAAAGATAATTCCCTACATTAATCATTCCCTAAAACAGTTTTTACAATTCACTAAAATGTGCACTTGTTAAATGTTACATTTTGCAAGGCATTTATACATTTTGTAGTTATTTTAGACATCAAAATATTGCAACTTGTAAAATATAATTATTAAGGATGATAGATGAAAATAAAATTTTAATATTAAAATAATTTGTATGTTCAAAATTTAATCGTCATTCGCCCAATATGTTTATATTTATGTGTTTAATATGGGTGTATATACTTTTAAATTTAATTATATTAAATTTAAAATAATTTAAAACTAATAAATTATTTATTACATATTGTGAATTTGTGAGATTCATATAACAATTAAAATTAATGAAAATGAAGTATTTAGAATACTAATGAAATAAAAAATAATAGAAATATCTTAAAGTATATTTAATATAAATATTAAACAACCTATGATAAATAGACACATATATAAAATTGGATGTTTAATTAGTTTTATTTATTTTTTTGTAATTTTGATTTTAATTTATATTTTTAATTAGTTCATTTTTTTTATTTATTTTTTTTATTAATAGTAAAACTGGGTTAAGGGGACCCTACCTCGTTACAACATGTTTCACATGGAGAAAAAGCTATAACAACCAGGATCAAGAAAAGTTGCCTCTACCAATGTCAAAGAGGATCAACTACAACAAAACTAAACAAACACCGATCCAAAAATAAAATTAAAACAAACTACAAGCTTATCCCTAAGACTCATTCCAACTGAACCTTAAATGTATCTTAAAGAGATTAGCAACAAGTTTTCCTTTCTTTTTTCCCCCCACAGTAGTCTAACCAGATTCAATATTCAGATTCACATTTTCCAGCATGTGAACCGGAATGATACTTTAAAAATTCGTCTTCTTCTCACGAGGCACATAAGGAAGGGAAATAGTGTCCTCCACATCAGAACGTTGGGGGGTAGCCTTACCTACAAGAGTAGGGGAAGGAATAATCTCCAAAATTGATGAAACAAGATCAACATCGTTCTCTAATTCAACCTCTGAATAACTATCCACACGATTATCAATTGCCACTTGGCTAGGATCTGAACTCTTCCACTATGATGATCTTTTTTTTTTTTTAATTTTGATTTTGACTTATACTTAGTTTTCTTTTATTTTTATTTATTTAATTTCTTTTAAATATATTGAAATTGAGATTTTGTAAAAAAGTTGAAACTTGAAGGTTGGAAGGTGGAACTCATCTTTTACATAGTTGCAAGTTTGCATTGTAAAGTATTTTCCATTAGATTTTGCAATATTTTTTTTTATTTAATGTAATTTAAAATAATATTTAAACTCTCATAAATTTTAATTTGTTGTTTCTAGCTCTTCAAATCAAAATTCCAGGACTAGTTCAACTCCACATTAGACACAAAAATAATATTTTATTTGATATTAATATTTATATTATATTGAAGTGATCATTTTAATTTGAAGTGATCGAGATGGAGGGTTCAAGCGATGGAGGGTCGGTCAGTGCTATTTCTATTGTATTAGCTATAGAATGCCTGCGATACAGTCCTAACGTGGCTGTGAAAGGTATGCTTTCTGAATTTAAATAGACGGTTGAGAAGCCGCAAGCTATAAAAACTTCCACGGGATCCACACCTCTAGCCTGGAATAAGATTCTTCAAAACCCCACTACAAATGTGGGTCCGCATTCTCCAGGAAAAGTGCAGTTCACGTGGGAGAAAGACACGGAAGGGATCACATGTCTCAAAGTGCTAGATGGGTGGTTGCATAGGGCTTTAGACAAAGTGAATCTTTCCCTTGTTGGTAAGTTTCTAGGCTCCAGACCTAACATTGATATTATTAGAAAATGGGCTATTAGAAAGTGGAAACCAAAATGAGATCTATGCATTACCATTATGTCAAGGGGTTTTTTCCTGGTAAAATTTAATCAACAGACTAATTTAGAATTGGTGCTTTTGGGAGGTCCGTGGTGCCTGGGAAATATGGGCCTCTTCCTAAAAAGATGGTATCCTGGGTTTGATCCGAACATTGAGAATATCAACACCATCCCTATCTGGTGCAGACTCCCAGGACTTCCTCTTCAATTTTGGGACGATGAGATCCTACTAAATATTGCTAGATCCCTCGGTGCTCCGATTGGTTTGGATGGGCCTACAAGAAATAGATCCATATTGGCCTTTGCTAGATTCTGTATCTCTTCTGAAATGGAGCAGGAATTACTGGATCATATAAATTTGCACTTTAAGTATGGCATTTGGCGACAAAAGATTGATTATAAAACTTTTTATCTACGATGCAAGAAATGTCATCGCATAGGACATTTTTTTAGAAAATGTCCCAATAAGGAGGTCTCCCAAGAGGACTCAAAAAACATAAATGAAAATCTTGAAGGAGCCTCAGCTCAGATACAGGAAGTTGAGATTGAAGCGGAACCTGATCAGAGCTGAAATAAAGAAAAATCACTCAACCATGCTGAGTGGAACTATAAGAAGAAAGGTAAAAAGGGGTTCAGAACTCCAATAATAAAACCTCGGCTTTGTAGGAAACTATGGTGCCCGAAAACTCTAGCGGTGACGTCACTTGGAGCACCCATAACCTCCAAAGAAGACATTGATATGCAAAATCCAGTGAAGGTGGTTTTGGAGGTTAATGAGCAAAAGGGTACAGTGAAAGTAAATATTATTTCTAAAGAGCCCGCTTAGTTAACAGAAGCTTAGACTGAAACCAAAGGAACTGAGACAGTTCAACTGAACCCTCTATTCAGTATTAAGGAAATTTTGGATGAGGAAAAGGAAAATATGGATCCTGAAGATTCAATGCAGAAAAGTTCTAAAAGGGAGAACCCCATATCCAACATCAATACAACAAATCCACAACCTGACATTAAGCAGGGAGAGAAAGAGGAGGGGGAAGTAACACCATTCAGAGAAAATATCCCTTATGAGATAGATCTGGAGCTAAATTTAGGATTCACATAGGTCATCTCTAGGAAAAAGAAGAGAATGAAAGGATTTGAAAGGATCCCAGATTCGCTCTATAATGAAAAAAGAAGAAGATGGACAACTGGGAAACTTCAACATCTAGAACCACTAGATCATCTACTAGAAGAATAGTAGACTTTGGAAGCAGTTCTAAAAGAGGAAGACCCTCAAAAAAGGATCTCAGATCCAAGAGAACAGAGGAAGATATTGCAGATGGCACTCAACATCAATTGAACCATCAGGCAATCCCAACACCTAAATTTTACAAATGAAGATCATCTCTTGGAACATCAGAGGACTAAATGGAAACTCCAAACAAAGAACAATCAAGGAGTTATGAGAGTCTAGTAGGCCTAGTATTTTGCTTTTGCAGGAAACTAAGATGAACTCTAAAGTTCTGGAAATTAGTAGACAGAATTTCTGGGATACCTCTGACATGGCTGTGGTGGACTCTCAGGGTGTTTCAAGAGGTCTGGCTACATTTTGGGATAAAAGACAATATACTGGTATGATTCTTGCTGAAACCAATAACCACCTTGCTATTAATTTTCATGCTATTGAGAATAATTGTGACTGGGTACTATCTAATATCTATGCCCCTAATACGGTTGTTGGGAGGTGAAAAATTTGGACTGATCTCAAGATTTTCAGAAGTTTGCATATTACTGCCAACTGGCTTATTATGGGAGACTTCAATTCTCCCCTAAACCCTGGTGAAAAATAAAGTGGAAACCAAAACTTCTCCACAGGTATGGATGAATTTGCTAAGTTTGTTGCTGACCTTAATATTATGGATGTGGATCTTCATGGAAACCAATTCACCTGGACTAACAGAAGGTTGGGGAAAGACCTAATTCAAGTGAGACTAGATAGAGCTCTTTTCTCTGCTAGCTGGATTATTAACCAGGACTTTCATCTCACCTCTCTTCCCAGAATTGGGTCAGACCACAATCTGATTGCTCTAAAACTCTTCAATTGGACTAAGCCCATCAGGAGTTCCTTCAAATTTGAAAATATGTGGATGGAACATGATGATATTCAAGATAGGATAAAGGAATGGTGGATCTGGGATGGTGAGGGCACTGCTCAGTATAGACTTATGCAGAAGCTTAAGAATGTCAAAAAATAGGTTAAAATCTGGAACAAAGAGGTTTTTGGAAATGTGTTTGTCCAAAAAAAGGAATTAAAACAAAAGCTTCAAGATCTTGAAATCAAGATGAACTTACAGGGGAGATCTTGTGAAGATCAAGAAGTGGAAAAGAATATTCTTTCAGAGCTACATACGGTTTGTAGCAGAGAAGAATCCTTTTGGAGACTAAAATCAAGGGCCATTTGGCTGAAAGAAGGAGATAGGAACACAAAATTCTTTCATATGACCACCCTAAAGCATAGAGCATGCAATAGAATAATGGAAGTTGCTAAAGGCAATGGCACTGTTGTAAAAGACCCAAGGAGCATTAAAGAGGAAGCTCTCCAATTCTATGAAAAGCTGCTTAATGAGAATAATACCATGAATGAAGAAGCTGTCTCTTTCATGTTGGAGGCTATCCCCCAAGATAAAATTGAAACCAATAGATTTCAAGACATCACTAAAGCTGTCACAATAGAAGAACTTCAAAAAGTAGTGTTCACTCTTGAAGGAGATAAGGCACCGGGCCCAGATGGGTTTTCGGTCAACTTTTTTCAAAAGTTTTGGGAAATATGCTCGGATGACCTTCTCAGGGTGGTGAATGAATTTTACAGAACCGGGGATCTATTGAAAGAGCTAAACAACACTCATATTGTTCTTGCTCCAAAAAAAATGGATGCTAAAGATTTCAAAGACTTCAGACCTATCAGTCTAGTGAATGTGATTTACAGAATTTTTACCAAGATCATTGCTACTAGACTCCAATCTATCATGAATGATTTAATATCAAAGCAACATAGTGGATTCATCAAAGGTAGGATTATCTAGGATGGATTTATTATGGTCCATGAGACTATCCACTCTATGGATAATAACAAAAAAGCTAACATGGTCCTTAAACTTGATATGAATAAAGCATTTGATAAAGTCTCCTGGACCTTTCTGGATAAGGTTCTGGAAAAATTTGGTTTTCAAACTAAATTCAGAAAAATTGTTAAGGCATGCATTACTACAGCCAGATTTTCAGTGGTGGTAAATGGAGAACCAGTGGGATTTTTCAATAGTAGAAGGGGGCTAAGGCAAGGGGATCCCATATCCCCCTTGCTTTTCATTCTTATGGCAGACAGTCTTAGCAGAACAATTGATAAAGCAGTCATCGATGGATTGTTGAAAGGATCTAAGCCAACTTCCACTAATCAAATAGCTTCTCATCAGCAATTTGCAGATGATACAATCCTTTTGTTAATGGCTTCCATTCTTGAAGCTAAGGCTATAAAGTCTATCCTGAAACTTTATGAAATTGCTTCGGGGCAAGACATTAATTTTGATAAAAGCTCAATTTTCTTTTTTAACACCCCTGAGGATAGGCAGATCAAAATTGCTAAAATTTTAGGCTGCAAAATCAGTTCACTCCCCACTACTTATTTGGGGCTCCCCCTTGGTATGAAAAAAGTATCAATCAATGTCTGGAATGCCCTTTTGGAAAGATTCCAAAAGAAAATGGCTGGCTAGAAAGGAGCCATTCTTTCAAGTGTTGGCAAATGCCTGCTCATAAAAAGTACTCTTCAGAATCTCCCTATTTATATCATGTCACTCTACAATATCCCTTCTGCTTTCAGAGAAAAAATTGAGAGGATTCAGAGGCACTTTCTTTGGCAGGGAATGGAGGATAAATTCAAATATCACTTGGTTGCTTGGGACCAAGTTTGTACTCCCAAAAAAATAGGAGGCCTGGGTATAAAAGATATCAGAAAAATGAATGAGGCTCTAATTGCAAAAATGGGATGGAGAATGCTCTCAGAGAACCAACCCTAGATTGAACTAATTAAAGCCAAATACCTTAATCAACAAACAAATATATCTTTTCTTCAAGAAGAGAACCTTCCCTATGGCTCCATATTTTGGAATAATTTAGTTTAGACTAGGAATTTCAGTAGGCATGGAAGTAAATGGAAAGTGTGGAATGGCAAAAATATAAATTTTTGGGAAGATAAATGGACTAGTTGCAGCCTCATTGACAGATTTGGAGCACTCAAAGACAGCCTTGAGTGTAAGTATGGTACTAGAATCATGGATTACATTGACAGGGATGGCAACAATAAGAAATGGAAAAAACTCTCTGTGGATAGGGATGATCTGAACCACATGATGTCTTCATTACAAGAGCATTTGAATCTTATCCCCTTAAGTCAAATGGATGTCAAGGATGAATTGGTCTGGAATAACTCTATTGATGGGGATTATTCTGTTAAAGCTGGATATAATTCTTTCTTTGAAACTATGCAGTGTGAGTTCAACTGGAGCAGGATTTGGATGGCTGACCTCACACCAAAAATCAAATTTTTCTTTTGGCTGGTACTTAGGGGTAGAATTCTGACCACTGATAACCTGATTAGAAAAGGTTTCATTATTCCAAATAGATGCCATCTCTGTAAAAAAGATTCTGAGGATATCAGACACCTTCTAGTGCATTGTGAATATGCCACTAAAATCTGGAATATTGCCTTTTCTAATTTCAAAGTTCTCTGGGCTGTGCCGAAGGACTTTATCCAGTTTTGGACCCAATGGAATCCCCCTTTTAAGCATTGTATTGTGAGAAGACTCTGGAAATTGGTTATGCCCCATATCATTTGGAGAATATGGAAGGACAGAAATGACATCATTTTCAGAAACATTAAGCAACATCACAAGATCAGCTTTATGAAGATCACTAATGTTGTCAAAGAGAACATTGCCAGATTCAAACCCCCCAAGAACAAGAACTATCCTGAAAATGAAGAGCATATCTTGTCCAACTAGAAAATTGGAGTTGACAATATTTAGAATAGCACACACCCTAATATTGACAGGTCTCTGATACATTGGCATCCTCCTGATCTTAACTGGCACAAATTGAACTTTGATGGGGCTTCTAAGGGTAATCTCAGGATTGCTGCAGGGGGAGGAGTGATTCGTGACCATAGAGGCAATCTGATTGCTGCCTATGCTGGTAAAATGGGGGTCCAAACTAACCATTATGCTGAAGCCTTGGCTGCTCTATGGGGGCTTAGAATAGCCCAGACTCAGAACATACATAATATTATCCTGGAAGGAGACTCACTTAATATTATTAATCATCTTAATCAATCCTCGCCCCCTAGCTGGAATATCAAGGATTTCATCATGGAATCCATAAGCATCTGCCAAACCTTCAAAAATAGCCGTATTAGGCACACTTACAGGGAAGGTAACAAGGTTGCTGATGAATTGGCCAATTATGGCATAAATAATAATTTAACTATTTGGAATGATGCTATTTACATCCCTGAGAAGGTACAAATCAGCATTCAAGTGGAAATTTATGGGCACTCAAGTGTGGAGTAAGGATAATGATGACTTGGAGTGGGCTTTAGTGAAGCTCAAAGATCACACATGCGGGAACTACTCTCATCACTCCCAAAACATGTGCGGGATTCTAAATAATCGGGACAGACAGAAGTGCAACGACATTCCATACAGAAATTTGAACAAGGGTTTAGAAGGCAAGAAGGGAAAACACTACAGAGAGGTAAAAATGGGAGGAGCCCCATGTCAGATTGAACCTTGCAGTGATCCGGATTGGAAGGAAAATGCAGAGCTCTGGAATCTCCTTAAGTAGGGCAGGATTACAAATTTCATCGATCGCATTCAAGGTCACGACCAGAGCATTTCAATTCAATTCGCCATGGATTGGAAGGACCGTGGAGTTGAGTATGGTAGACATAAAATTACAGTGAATGAAGAGCTTATTGCTGAAGCTACTAGTTTGGAGATGGAAGGCCTCCGTTTCTTCAGCAAGAGAGTCGACAAAAAGGTGGAAGAGAAGAAATTTGTTGCTGAGGATGAGGTGTTGATGTTTGTTACAGTGGGGTTGCGGGTTAGTTCAATTCCACCGCCCTTTGATGAGATAACCCGCATGATGGTCTATTACATATCTTTGGAAGGGAGGTATGTCACTATCCCCACTAAGCATTTGGTTTTTCTAAACCACTTCCATAGACAAATCACGGTCTGTTTCCCTCACTATCTCCTGAACTCTCTTGAACACTCCATCTGGGAGTTCCAGAAGCATACATGGGCTACCCCTTTGCATCAAGGGCTTATTCTCTTGTTGCACAAGCTTTGCATTTCCAAATACCCTAGCCTCCCTTCCTCCCCCAGCATGACTCCTCTCCCTCCCTCCACCGACACCACCCCCACTCACATCCCTTCCACCATGACCCCCACTCTCATCACTGCCACCACCCCCACCCACATCCCTTCCACCATGACCCCCACTCTCATCACTGCCACCACCCCCAAGCCTAATACCAGAAAACAGAAGAAGCTCAAGCTGGAAACCCCAATTTTGAGCAGAATCCTTCGCAGTAGCAAGGATATGGAAGTTACACAAAACCTGCTACACATAAGCAGTGTTGGCCATGAAGAGGCCTCACAAAACGAAGCAAATAACACTATACAAAGACTGAATGACCTTGAAAAGGAGATGATGAAGCTGAAGGAGGAAGTGATGCAGCTTACCAAGCAAAAAGGGAAAAGGAAGATTGATGAGGGTACTGAGATAGATAACCAGCAAGTGGAGGACATCTATAAAAAGTTGAATTCCTTGGACAATCGAGTGGGAAGAGCCAAGGATCGCCATGAGCATAGTATGGCAATTTTTAATGCTATCAGTGATTTTCTGGAACAACATGTTCGCAGCATCACTGTGCTGAGTGGGATTCCAGAGACTTTGTGGGGAACGGCCAAGGAGAGCAGCCAAACCTTGGCTAAGCTTGATACTAAGGACCCCACCCATATGACTACGGTGGCCCTCTTCACTTCTCTACAAACCATAAAATCTAAAATCACCAGAGCAGCTAAGAAGTAAGGTTGTTTTTCACTGCAGGCACCGATCTTTTCCGTTGTTTTTGCTATTTTTTATTGTTTTATGGCTGCATGGTTGCAGCGCTTGTTCTTTTTTGCTCCTGATGTAACTTTTTGGTTACGGTTGATTTCAAATGCCTATTCTGGATGCTGATCCTTTTTTTGCTGATACTTTGATTGCTATATCTGGCTTTTTGGCCTTCTTTGTAAACAGGGTATAGTCCCTTCAAAACTATTTGCCATCAATAAAAAAAATTAGTTGTTTTGATTTGAAATCTTTTTTAATATATATGGGATTTTGTCTTATCTATTACAACAATTGAAATCTATAAATTAATTCTATTTAATTTAATTTTTAATTTTTAGGAAAATATTGAAAAATGGTTTATATTGATTTTATATGTTTTTCATATACTTCCACATTTTACATACATGTCTAGCAGTGATTTCACAACTACAACAATTTTAATGTTTTTTTTTGTTTATTAAAATTAAGGTATCCCATTCAAGAAAACATCTCATTAATTCATTTCAATAAAACATTTTTTCAACATACACTTAAATTTAACATTTTTGATACAAATAAATATAAAATCAAAACTAATTCACACACGTATATGTGCAAGCTCACACATATGCATAATGCATACATACATATGCATAAAATATGGATTTCTCATAAGTCATATATATGCAAGGAACATAAACTTTCAATAGTATGACTGCGCTCCAAGACAAAAAACAAATTGTACCTACAAGTATAAAAGTGTGTATATCTATGCTGCACAATAGACCATATTGTGGACAAAGTGACGATGTGTAAATTTGTGTAAAATTGATTAATTAGACATTATAAATTCTTTTAATACTGAAATATATAAATTTGTTTATACTTAGTTAATTAGGAATTGTAAACTCCTTTAATAATGAAAACCCCTTGATGTGGAAATTCTTTCGGCAAAATTATAATATTCTAAATTTGAAAGAAAGAAAAAAAAAAGACATTTATTTTCTATGCTTTTGAATCCATGTCCCTAATAATTCTAACATGTCATGTGATTAATACTTATTTTTTCATGATAAATATTTTAGATGTGATTAAGTTTAATGGGTGACAATGCTTTTTACTTTGTGCTTGATTTGAAAGACATTTTAGTGATATGATATTGTGTTTGAATATATATATTTTTTTTTTATAGATTTATTTATTTATTTATTTGAAAGTATATTTATTTTTTTCAAAATACATTCATGTTGTTAAAGTACATCCATAATAATAATTATAATTTTTGGGAAGAGAAATTGTTTTCTCTCATTCAGTGAACTTGTAGATTGTGGATTTAAATTGTATTATTTTTTAAAGTGTGGGGGGTTATTTTCAATTCTAAATGGTTATTTTAGACATTATTTATGGTTAGAAATCTTAACAAAGAGGTTTTAATATTTGACTAAAAAAATAATATAAAATTTTAGTAGTTTTATTTGTTTCATTTCTTCATGAAACTTAATTGTAAAGTTCAATGTGGATGGAATTAATTGTTTTGATTTAGTCTTTTTTTCTTACTAATTTTAACTATAATGTTAAATCCAAAATTATTAATAATTCAATGTCTACTCTTCTATGAATTTTATTTGAGATGTGTTACATGCAAATGTTTTCTTAATCTTGTGAATCTATACCTTCTTAAACTCATTTTGTGTAATTGAATATTTAAATTATATTAAAGACCTAACTATTTTTAAATTTTATCTCTAATTACTTTAAGGATATTGTCAAATTTAAGGATAAATATTGATCAATTTTTGAGAGGGTTGAAAAAGATCGTCTTCCAAATAACAAAATGGTTATCTTTTGATTCAAAAAAATACTACACTTGAAACATGAGAACTGTGAATTTCGATCATGTGCCCGTCACTATATTATAGAGCTACCCTACCAAACAAACTTTCTTCCCACTCTCCACTAATGCATGTCACATGCAAGTCATTCACATTTTGAAAACCTTTGTATTGCAGAAGCCTCCATTAAATGGAAAGATAATCTCCTAAGCAATGTTTTTCTTTTTATGCACGGTACTCTTTTTATCTTACCCACACAGAAATGGAGGACTTAATGGATGCAGCTGGTTTTTTTTTAAGTATTAATTTGGGGCCCTCAATAAATGGCCAGCTTACCTTGGAATTTGATAGGGGAATGTTAATGGACTTCCTGTACTGAGGATTCTATAAAAGGGAGGGTTGTTATACTGAAAACCTTTTTTTTTTTTTTGGATGTTCCGGTTGTTATAAAAGGGACTCTTTTGGTTTATTTTGAGAATGACCCTGGTTGTCTTTACGTTTGTTTTATTATCTTATTGTATCTGTCATGGAGACAACTAGTACCGTGATAATAAATTTAAAAAGTTGTATGTTCCACAAAAGATGTTATAGTTTGCTTTTATTTTACGTGTTAATTATATATTTGTTTAATCTAAATGATTATTGTCGGATTATTATAAATTAGAATTTGAGTTTATTCATTAGAAATATGAGTAGTAATTGATAATGTCCTAATCGAAAAACAATTATTAAGAAATATGAGTAGCAATTGATAATGTTCCTAATCGAAAAACAATTAATGGTAGGACTATTGTAGTTGGCTTTAGAATTTGACAGTCATTCATTAAGAAAAATAAGTAACAATTGATAAGTCTGCCTAATGGAAAAAACAATTATTGTAGGACTATTATAGCTGGGCTTAGAATTTGACTGTCATTCATTAAGAAATATAATCCCGCCTAATCTAAAAACAATTATTGTAGGACTATTATAACTGGGCTTAGAATTTGAGTGTCATTCATTAAGAAATATAATTCGGTCTAATCGAAAAACAATACTTTATGTCAAGATGTATTCATAAATCAATAGTTCTTATTTGTTTTCATATATTCAATTTAAAATGTTAGACAAGAGAAAAAACTTCCTTACATTCTCTTCCAAGACATAGAAAAATTACAAGATCGAGTAAAAGTAACTTCTCCATTATACACTGATGGTGCAGTGATCAACATTGACAGTGACTTCTTTGAATAGTTCTCAAATATTCATTGATAACTATATAAAGACTATAAGTAGCTGTCCTACAACTGGAACATTGAAAGTATGTAAATGCTACAAACTGTGAAAACAATAAATTCAACTCCCATTTCCTATATATTTATACGGCTTAACACAAATAACTAACAAAACATAAATTTACATGAGATGAATGGGAAGGTCTTCCTTAAATCGTTCTCGCCTTGTCCTCCTCACTGAGATTATTGTGTGAAAGACGGAGGGAAGACACTGCAAAGCACCATATTTTTGCAACTTCAAATGGAAGTTAAAGATTGTAAAGCTGTAACTAAATATGACAGTTGTAAGATCATAAGAAAATAGAGTATTTCTTTCGTCTTTTGAAGACGTTTTGTCTCTAGGGTTCTCCGGTAACTATATTTCAAAAGAGTTATCCCATTCAATTTTATTTGCAAAACCTCTTTACTTTTCAGCCATATACTAATTAAGAAAACCATACACAACAACATGGAATCCAGAAATAGCTGGAAGAGAAGGAACATTCGTAGAGCAAATATTAGCTCTATGAGTTATGTAAGCAAAACATAGACATGGATAAAGGAAAACCTATGTGTGTATGTATGTGTATGGAAAGAAATATATATGTATTATAAGAAATCATGTTTTTTTACAAATTTTCAACAATTTTTTTTTTGGTTATAAGGTATTATAAAAATTTAAAATGTAGGTTTTAAATTGTACTTCATCCACATTTTGACATATTATAGCAGTTCTTACACAATTTATTATTCCATAGATACTCCATGATTTATAAAATTTATAGGCCATCCACATTTTCACCCATATTTTTGGTTGTATATTCTCTACAGTTTTTCATGTTTCTAAAATTCCCACATTTTTATTTTTTGTGACCATTCCTCAAATTTACAAAACAAAGTTGTTTTTTTAATATATATTCTCTTTGTAAAAAATCCACAATTTACATTTTTGAATCCATTAATGTTATATTGTGATCATTTTAATTTTTTTTTAACAATTATCATTAGGACATAAATTTGTAGGTGGAAGATACAATTTAATTGCCACATAATAAATTGTGAAAGTGTCTTTTTAAATGCATAGAAATGTTACTATTAACATCTCATTTCACGTTCATTTAGATATTATGTGAATTGTCTATGTTTGCAACAACAAATATATATTTTTATATATTAATTGTCTAGTTTTTTACATTATTATGATTCTCCATTTGTACACCACCGATAAGAATTTTAATCTAGGAAATATATTTTTTATTACTTTACACATTCATTACGTTGATTTATTCCTCTCCTTCGCCCTTAGGGAAACGTAAAAGCCTTTACTAATGACCATATCTTTGTCCCTTGCACCATTTGATGTAGGTGTTGTCAATAGAGCTCTGGAAAAAAAAGCATTGAAAAAGGCAAGGAAATTTTTCCCATTTTTTTTCCATGACGTATTGGGTCTGACCTAAAAACTACTTTGTATGAGGTTTTTATTGATTTACTAGAATTTGATAAGGCATGCCATTGGCTTGAATCTTTAAGACTTGCTAGTTTATTTTTTTGTCTGAATCCCCTCGGAGAGCCTACTAAAAAAATGGAGGTCAAAGCATATAAGTGTGTTCCTCTTGGTGGAAAAAAATATTTTAAAATCTGACTAGTAAATAAATATTTAACAATACTATAAAAAATTCAAAAAATTAGGTAAATTCTAGATGCCTTGCACTTTGGTATTTATAAGCTCTTAAAAATACATGTTTTGTCATTTAATATGTTTGGTCGGGTTTTGGTTGTTGAATATAGTTTGCTAAAAGTATAACAACGCAAAAAAATTGGGACACATTTTTGCTTATAGGATTATAGAATGCCCGTCAATCTAAACCCCTGGTAGAAATGACCTACAAATCAATAGCCAAGGCTTTAACAAATCCTTAAATCACCTTCTTCCGCCAGTATCTTTAAGGGGTAGAATGGATTAATCAAACATGTGTACATTCTTGAAATTTATAGCTATTTGGGGAAGATACTGGACTGGGCTAGGGTATTTGATTCAAAAGGCTCTCTTTGTGAACTAATTGGAAAAATCTTACGAAAAGATAGAATGACATTTCATTTTATCAGCTTCGACCTTCTTTTTTTTTGAAACCCCACTTTTGTCCTTCTATCAAAATGTTTTTTCAGGATGTGGGAGTGCATGTTTGATCCCAATCCTCTAGGTTTGGCCTCTTAAATCTATAATACAAGGATGCCCCTCTAGATCCATCTCTATATTTTTTGGCCGCAGAAGGGTTTAGCTACTTACTGTCCACCTATTATGCTATATCTAGTAAAAAGGCATCAACTCCTCA
>CM034155.1:288071243-288170781 GCA_019776745.2 Taxus chinensis
ACCAAACAACCCAAAACCCACACCAACCACCTTCAAACCTAAACTCATAACCCTAAACCCCTCCTGCACCTCATAACACCCACCCCATCCAACCAACCAACTAAGCCCACCCACCCACCTTCAAACCTAAACCATAAACCTAAATCCCATCCCAACTCCACCCTCAACCCAGTCCCTTCGCCCACCGATACCCCGCCCAGCCGATACGCGACCGATGATGCGGTCCCCAATTTTCAAGCTCACCCTATACTTTTGCGACGCGATGCCAGTCGCCTAATTGACCGACATCGTCACTGTCCTCCTGGCCCGAGCCCGACCCTATCCCGCACGGCCAAAACCCATTTTTCCTATTTCTACCATTTAACCCGCCAAAAGCCCTCAATTTTCCTCACCTAGCCGCATTACCGCTAATTTTACCTCTCTACCCTCCCCGTTTTTCAAATACTCCATTTCCCTCTTATTTCCTACAAAATACAGTTCCTACTCCAACCCCCCATTTAGCCCTAATAACCATTTCAAATGCAAATAAATCACGAGTTTAGAACCTACCGGTATGATGACCACATCGTCGTGTGTGGGATGGGTTGGTGGCGGTCCAGCTGGTCCAGCCCCTCCATCTCTCCTGCCTGTGCCATGGCTCCAATCCTAATCTGCTGGGTCCCCCGGCCAATCAACTGCTGCCTCCTCCTCCCTCGGGCCCCCTCTCCAACTCTCTCCGCCAATCAAATAGCTACACCTCACTCAATAAACCTCCAAATCAACTCTCCACGTCAGACAAGTCGCTTTTGGTTTGCAAATTTTCTAAAGTGACAATGACAGGCCGTATTTTCTTTTATAGGTTTTCGATCTTAACCGATGTCGGTTAATTTTGCCCTAAGAAACCGTATCGGTCCCCTTAACCGATATCGGTCATGCAGAATCGACATCGGTTCAATACCCAACTTTCACCCCATTCTTGCCCTCTCTTACTCCTTGCCTCTTTTTCACCAATATCGCCTCTATCCACCTTTGCTGCACAACATTTGTTTCACTTGTCCAGCCTGACCTACGGCGCTCAAACCTACCTACTCTCGGGGCCCGACCTAATATAGGCTCAACCTATCCTATTTGGCACCGACCTAAGGCCTCACCTACTATTGGCCGACCTAAGGCCTCAACCATACCATTTCGGCCGACCCAAGGCCTCAACCTAAAACCATCGCCCCGACCTAAGCTCAATCTAACCATCTGGCTACCGACCAAGGCTCACCTATCATTTCGGCTCGACCTAAGGACTCAAACTACCTATTGGGCCCGACAAGGCCTCAACCTACCATTTCGGCCCAACCCAAGCCTCAACTACTATGGGCCTGACCCAGGGCCTCAACCTACCATTCGCCCGACCTAAGGCCTCAACCTACCATTTCGGCCCGACCAAGGCCTCAACCTACCAATGTTGCCCCGCCCAAGGCCTCAACCTACTATTTGGCTGACCAAAGGCCTCACTACCATTCGCCCGACTAAGAAGGCCCGCCTACCTATTTGGCCCGACCCAAGGCCTCAAAACATACCAATCGGCTCCGGACCTCAAGGCCGTCGCCTACCCTATTTGGGCCCGACCCAAGGCCTAAACCTACCTACTTTGGCCCGACCCCATGCCTCCGCACCTACCTATTGGTGACCCGAACCCAAGGCCTCAACCTACCTTTTGGCCCGACCCAAGGGCCTCGCCCTCAATGAACCCAAGGCCTCAACCTACCCAAACCGGGACACCGCCCCAACCACTTGGCCTAACCCAAGGCCGTATCACTCCATACCATACCCTACAATCAACGTTTTATTTTATACATCCATCATGTGACCTTGTGTTCAATCGAGCTTCACCTGTTCGTGTTTTAAGCATGATTAGGGTCCTTGACTTGATCTGTCGACCAGCTTTGCCCAGACCTAGACCGTGACGTTTATCTCAACCAAACCAACCTTTTGGTACTGCCGAACATGCCTAAACGTTCCGGTACCTTACCTGTTATATACCCTGGAGCTACTTCCTATGCCTTGGATACCAGGATTATATCACCCTTGTTTGGATAAACTATCGACCTTTGCCTATACATTGCTGGTTTGCTAGTCAAATCATGTACCCTAGTCGTACTATTGCATTTCAACATGCGTCTGCTTCCTTGGACCTACCCCACCACCTTACCATCCTCTCTACCACATATACCCTTTATCAACCCTATCCCTGATTTCTCGTTCACTCAATCTGTGATAGATTTGAGGGGGATTACCTATATCCTTAACATGAGAAACCACTTCATATTATTGTCCGCGCAGCTTTACAGAACAAGCTACACGACAATAAGGGGCTAATGTAGACACCAAATTCATGTCTCACGACCCCTTGTGACCCGCATCCCATTTCGCAACCTAACCTCATTACCTAAACTTTACACAATTATTTATTAATTACCTTGTAATTGATAAATCCACATCACCTTACGCGTCACCTCACTTTGCCACCTCATCATGACCTAGCCCTAACCCTAAACTAAGCTAATTAAGACCCATGACTTGGTCTAGACTCACATCCATAACTAATGCCTCCTTACTCACACCAAAAGCTGACCTTCTAGCCACTTGACCAAGCCCGCAACTGATCTCTCGGGAGAAAAGCAGGGAAGGTGGGCTATTTTACTAAAAATAGCCTACTTTTTCCTTACCGATGCCGGTTCCTACTCGACCGCCGTCGGTTACGCAACCGCCATCGGTTCCCTGTAAATGGGCTCCCCAAACCAAAACAACGGATCGGAATTTCATTTTGAGAGATCAGTCAAAGGATTTCGGGATCAACAGAGAGCATTGCGAGCGAGGAACAGAGTCCAGATCTTCACTTGACAAAGCAGAGACGAGTAAAGAAACCAGAAGTGTTTGCAACCAAGGAGATCAACTTGCATCTCGGTCAAAACCAGTAAGTCAGATCTTGCATGTCCTTTTGTCATAACATTTCTTATGTTTCTTGAATCTCAGTCCTCTTAAATCCGTTTCTGAATCCATTATCCAACGTACCATTGCCTCTCACTGTCATTCTTTTGCTTCTAACCATCCCATTTCCTAATACTATCCAAAAACCAGCCATTACAAACACCATAGCTACTAGGAAGACCCTAGAACCAACCGGTATCGGTTATCAGTAACCAGCATCGGTTATCAGTAACCAGCATCGGTTCCTTTGATCAAAACCAGGAAAAACAGCCTTCCCCTACCCAGTTCAACGAAACAATTTAATTGATACTTTAGAGTCTTTTGTGTTAATTCATATTAACAGGGGAACTGACCACCTTCGAAAGGAAGTTTTATATTTCCTGGGCCCAAGGCAGTTTCCTCATTTATTGTTTAATCAAATCTTGTGGTCTTGTGTTCTTATTTGCAGGTAGTCCTTCCCAGACAAAAAGGAGTTCTCCGCAGTCAACCTGATCTTTCTCTACGGTACGTGCACATCATTTCGACATTCTACAGGTATTCCTCCTAACCCTAACCTTATCTGTTTCTAAAAGGAACGAAGCATTTCCGAGTGAAACACAACATCTTATATGGGACATCCCTATTCGGTCGCCTCAACATATTCATCCTCCATACCTTATCAACACTTAACCCCACCATTGTCTAGCGGAGGCCCTTGGCCCAATTTGCCTCCGTTTACCACAACTGCACCATCATCTCATCCAACCACAGATTTCATCAAACAAATGATGGACAAAATGCAAAATTTGGAGGCTTCTGTTTAGGGAAGTCGTAGCGCCTTGACATACGAGCAAGTTTTTCGGGAGCCTATTCACCCTTCTGTCCCCCTTCATTCATATCCTCCTCAATGGGAATTGCCGAAATTTACTCGTTTTAATAGTAAAGAGGATCCTCAACAACACTTACGATCATTTAGACATGCTTGTTATTTGATTGCTCATGATGATGCCCTGTTACTCCGCACCTTTCCCATGTCCTTACCAAGACCCGCCTTGGAGTGGTACAGTGCTTTAACCTAGCACTCAATCTTATCTTTTAACCAACTAGCCCAATCTTTCTTGGATCATTTCTCCATTAACATTGCTAAGAAAGTATCTATCACCGACCTCTATGCCATCCGACAATTTGAAGATGAATCTATCGCAGATTTCGTTGGACGATGGCGGGGCCTTATCAACCAACTTACGTATGCCTTGCCTCAGGCCGAACTTATTGAACTCTTTACGCGGGCCTGCGCTAAGCACATCTCTCCTACCCTCCAAATTCAAACTTTCCATACATTTGACGAGGCCTTTACTATGGCTCAAAAACTAGAGATTCGAGCCTTAGAGGAAGAGAAATTGCGGTTGCGCAACAAAAACCCCAATTTCCAAACTCCAGATTCCACCAACAAACCTAACACCACCAATCCTCACCCATCGACTGCTTCGAAATCAAAAGGGGCTGTGCACGCGGTGATGGTAAAATCCCAACCACCATCTAATACCCCGCCAAAAACCACCTATAAGTATAAAGCAGAGCCCATCAACTACACTCCCTTGGGAGAAACATATGGTGTGATATTGGAAAAATTGCTCAAAGCAGGAGCCATTACCTTACCTCCTGTTAAACCTCATTCCGGGTTTGATTCCACTCGTGCCATACCTTCTTGGTACAAAGAAAATGACTTCTGTAACTTCCACCGCATGAAGGGACACAGTCATGAGAACTGCAAGATGTTGAAAAACATAGTGCAGGAAATGGTTGATGCGGGGGATATAGCCCTCGATAATCCTAACACCCCTGCTAACTGAAATTTGAAAATATTCAACAAACCATTCCCGAATCATTCTTCTAACAATAATCTAAACCAAGATATCTTAGCCGAGGACAATGTTCATGAGATCCATGCAGTCTTCGACTCCCAGCCAAAAGCCTCTATCGAGAACATTTTGAATCAAGCCTCTTCACTGACGCAAGGGCCCGAACCTCCTTCACCATCATCAAGCCAAGGTGAAATCATTCCTTTACCCATGAAGGAGTTAACTGCCCAGAGTTCTCTTTTCATAGATTAGTCTTCTTACACCACATCCCTACAAGACTGCGAACGGATGTTATCTAACCTATCTATTTCCCAAACGTCTCCCTCTACCACTCTTGCTGCACAAGAGGAAGGCTCGCCACTCCTTTTGTCATCCTTAGACGAGAAACCTCTTACACCGACATCGCCAAATTATTTAACCATGATGGATCCTCTCAAACATGCCCTCCTACCTATTAGTTCTTCATCGCCTAAATCTTTTCAGAGACCGGTTGACCTCTTAACACCTATTGATACAGTGCCCCATCTACCCCCTGTATCACATCCACAGTGGACCGGAATCACAACCCACCTTTCTTCCATACAGAAATTCCAATTCACACCTGAAGACTGTCATTCTCCGGAAGATAGACGAGTCCTATGGGAACGTTTGAGTACCCCCTATTCTACTCAAATGCAGATGACCAATCCAAACACCTCTACCATATACCTGAAGTGTTTACAGAAACTCAAAATGCCTATGTCCTCATCTTCACCCTCCGCATCTGTACCAAGTATCTCATCCACCTCTATCAGCCTAACCAAATCTTCCCCTACACTTGGGACCTCACCAATACCCATTCTAATACACCCGCCTAAGCGATTAGATTTATCCAAAAATAAAGCCGCCCCTCCACTTAGGAGACAAACTCAATCCGTGCCTCTATCACAATTAAAACCATCATCGTCAAACCTACCTTCCATAATGGGACCTCATCCCTCCACCTTGCATCAATATATCATACCGCCTGCGTTTTCTTATAAACCACTTGCACCTTCCACACCCATACAGAGATCTAAGGGTATATCAACATTGTCACCTCACGTATCTTGTCCACCCATCAACCCTAAACAAATTTCATCATCAAAGGACTTGTTTTCCGTCACTCCTCTTTTATCGCCATTGTTTCCGGATACCACGTTATCTGGAGCCTCATCATCTAACCAGCTAAATGTAGCTCCTGTGCCAAAGAAACCATGTTTAGTTAAAACCATGTGTCAACATTCCTTGGCTAAACCACCACCCGTACGAACCAACCATGCCCAAACATTACCAAAACCTGCTCAATCAATGCCCTCATCCTCCTCCGATTTTGACCCACTCAAAGGATCTTACGCCAAAATCCTTGCTATGTTGGTGGAGAATGCGACCATTTCCCTACCCCCACTTAGATCTTATGACCCGTCTAAACCTCGAACTACAGGTTATGATGAGTCTAAAATTTGCGCTTACCACCGCACACCAGGACATGATGTAGAGGGATGCAAAGCGTTGAAAGCCATACTTCGTCCGTCACCTCTCTCAGATAGAAAAGTTAAGAAAGACAACTTACGAAGAGAGAGACCTTTAGCTTCAATTCCCTCTCCTATACCACTTGTCCCCGCCTCACCAAGATCTATCATTATTAGAGCCCCACCTCTCAAAAACCATGACCTATCCCGACCATCTTCCTCATCTCAGGTCCATGAGATTAATATGATTAGTGTTGCTACTTGAGCGTAGAAAAACAACGAGAAAGTGAAAGAAAACACACGTGTGGCATCTCTTTCTCCGTCAACCATCCCAATTGTACCACCACCTAAAGTGGTTATTCGCGGACCCACCTATCCCGTCTCTAATGGCATTGCCCACCGAACTATGATCAAACAGCTTCACCAATCACCTGTAAAAATGACACTGTATGATCTCATTCAGACTTCTGAATCTCATCGACAAGCTCTCGTTGAAATCCTTCAAGGGATAGAAGTTTTACCTAATGAAACCTTTCCCGTTACCTCTATTCTAACACCCAATCACGTTGCTTCACTCACCAAACAATCTATCTCTCCAACCACTTCTATCTATGTACAGCAAGCTGCTGCTGTCAGTTTCTCCGAAGATGAAATTATCGACTTTGGTACCGAAGATCCTGACCCTGCTCTTTTCATCTCAGCGTACGTTCGGGATATTCGGGTACGTCGTGTTATGATTGACGGGGGTGCTAGCCTAAACATCATCTCTTCAAAAGCCTTCAAACAAATGAATATCCCTTCTAGTTGCATGTGCGCCAACCCCATCATGTTGCGATCATTCAATGATGTTATTACCTCTACCTTAGGCACCGTGATCCTTAACATTCGTGTAGGACCATGTACTTTACCCGAACTCTTCTATGTCCTTGAGGGAGAGTTCCAATACAATATGTTGTTAGGCCACCCTTGGATCCAGGCTATGGGATGCGTTCCTTCAACCTTACATAGATGCATAAAATTTGAGTACGAGGGGAAGTCCTACACCGTAAAAGCTGATCCTCCTCCCTTCAAAACCTGCAATATGTTATATCGCCCTAATGATGTGCTTGTACCAATCAAGACACCCATTCATCCAACCCAACCATCCACTTCAACCACAACTCTACCATCCACTTCCAACGCACCTACACCTTCAACCAATGAAACCACCGTTACAAATATTACTTCCTTTCTCGCAGATAACATCCCAACCTCTGACCCCTTAGTAGATGTTTTTCAATGCCTTACGCTGGGGGAGTACCGCCTATATAACGTTAGTTCTTTCCATACCCCACAGGAGTACGGACAGGTACATGCACATCCTACCTATGACTGTCGTGTGGGGGAAGTAATCCCCTATGGACCACCTCATTGCCGCACTAACCTAACATATGGGGGTGTCGACGCATCTTCCGTTGCCCCTGAGCCTCCTCTTGGTGTGGTTCCTTTCCAATCCGATTTTCAATACCTGAAAAATCATCGTTTCGTCCTTACCTTCTTGACTCGCTGTGCTTGGAAAGGCTTTGGTTTTGGTCTTTATGAACAAGGCCGACATACAATCATTCATGTAACTACACGCAAGAACAATGATCGTAGTGGTCTCGGATTTTCGGGGACACTTACACCGAAGGAACATCATGTCAGTTATCTTCTAGAAGATGATGACGTCACCCCTACCGAACCATCATCACCCATTTTGCCTTCGTCACCCACAGAGTCGATAGATCCTGAATCTATCCCTCCTAACTTTTTTTTTTTTCATAAATGCTATCTTCCTAGGTCCTCTCACTTATCAACACGATAATGAGGACCCCTCTTCTATCCCCCTTCTGTATCCAGACATGATTGAGGAGGACTCGCCTTCAATTAACGTCGTTGAGTGCCAGGATGATGACTCCATCCTCACTTACCTTGGTGCGGACGACTCCTATATTCAACGCGCCTTACCATCTGAAACTCAAACCATGCTGAACGAGTCAACTATAGAAATAAACATCCACACAGAGGAAGATCCTCACATTGTGAAGATCGGACAATCCCTTAACGCATCAGAACAAGTCACCTTTACTACCTTTCTCCGTGCTCGCAACCAAGCTTTCGCTTGGTCCTACACTAACATGCCAGGAATTGATCCTGACATTGCTGTCCATAACATTACCCTGAAACCTGATTCAAAACCAATTAAACAGAAACTAAGAAAAATACATCCACGCATTGCCCTCTTGGTCAAAGAGGAGCTTCAACGACTCCTTTCTATTTCTTTCATCCTGCCCATTGACTATCCTCAATGGATTTCTAACATCGTACCTGTCACTAAAGCGACGGGGGGACTTCGGATATGCACGGATTTCTGGGCTCTTAACCTTGCTTGCCCTAAGGATGACTTCCCCCTACCTAGTATTGACCAACTTGTTGATCTCACTGTGGGCCATGAGATGCTCTCTCTCATGGATGGCATTTCAGGATACAACCAAATTTTGGTTGCCCCTGCCGATCAACATAAAACTACCTTCATAACTCCTTGGGGAACCTTCTGTTATCGTGTAATGCCATTTGGCCTTAAGAATGCTGGTGCAACCTATTAGCGGGCTATGACCTACATTTTTCATGACATTATGCACACTATCATTGAAGATTACGTCGATGATCTTCTTGGCAAATCTAAGCATCGTAGCAAACATCTTGATGTTTTAACCATTATTTTTTATCACCTGTTACAATATTCTGTCCGTCTTAAACCAAAGAAATGTGTCTTCGGTGTCCTTTCGGGAAAACTTCTTGGTTTTATCATCTCTTTGCGCGGCATTGAGGTCGACCCATCTAAAGTCAAAGCTATCCTAGAAATGCTCCCACCCAAAAACCTCAAACAATTGCGTAGTTTGCAGGGTAAACTTCAATCCATCCGGCGTTTCATCTCCCAACTCTCGGATCGATGTCAACCTTTCCATCACCTTCTTAAAAAGGACATTACCTTTCAATGGAGTGACGAGTGTCACCAAGCCTTTAAAGCTCTCAAATCCTATCTCTTGCAGCCACCCGTGCTTATTCCACTTCAGGATGATCGCCCTTTCTACCTTTACCTTTCTGCCACTGACCATGCTATAGGAGCCATGCTCGTGCATCGGGACTCGGCATGTCAAGAACAAGCTATTTATTATATAATTCGTACTCTCATGAATTATGAGACTAGGTATACACATGTAGAAAAATTGTGCCTAGCCTTATCATTCGTAGCCACCAAACTCCGACATTACCTCCTGAATCACAAAAATTTTGTCATCACCAACATGGACCACATTCATTATATGTATGCCAAACCACATCTAAACCAACGCATCGCCTGATGGCTTATGCTCCTCACTGACCTCGACCTTGAGTTTGTACAATAGAAGTCGATCAAAGGACAAACTATTGTGGACCAACTTGCGGAGGCCCCTTTACCTGGGGACCAATTCACCAATTTTAAATTCCCCGACGAACTCATCGCCACCCTTTCACTCAGGGAAGAGTCGTATCAAATGACCCTCTTCTTCGATGGATCTAAATGCCAGCGCAGTGGAGGAGCCGGCGTTGTTCTCATTCCTCTTAACGCTGAACCTATGCCTCTTTCATTCCGGCTTGATTTCCCCTGCACTAATAATACAGCGGAATACGAGGCCCTTGTTTTGGGTCTCCAGGTTGCATTACACTTAGGTGTCAAATCCATTAATATTTTCGGCGACTCTCAATTAGTAGTCAATCAAGTTATGGGCATCTACCAATGTAAAAATGAGGAACTTCAAAAGTATAAACACTACGTGGATTCACTTCTAGCCTTATTTATTCACTATTCTATCCAAACCATTCCTCGCTCCACTAACAAATTTGCGGATACTATGGCTTGTTTAGCCTCACAAATTCCAGCTTCATCAACTAACTCTGACATTTTCGTTTTGGTCCAACAACTCTTTGCCCCGTCTTACTCAGCCCCGGTTGTTTGTATGATAAATAATGTGTCTGCTAACTCGCGGGATACCTGGTATCACCAATTTCATGACTACCTTACAACCTCCGCTCTCCCACCTGACCTTACTAGTACCAGAAAATGTGTTTTTCTTAAACGTATTTCTTGTTATGTCGTCATGGGGGGACTCCTTTATAAATGTGGCTTTGATGGCATCCTCCTTTGATGTCTAACCAGCGAGGAGGTCACTTATACCATCCAACAGGTCCATGACGGTATTTGTGGTGGACATTTTAGCGCCTTTCCGTGGCCAAACGAATCCTTCACCTAGGTTATTATTGGCCTACTCTTAATAACGATTGCTATGAATATGTTAAGCATTGTGTTATGTGTCAACAACATGCCAACCTTCGACATACTCCTAGCCACCCGCTACAGGTCGCTCGAGATCTTTGGCCTTTCTCACAATGGGGTTTAGACCTTATTGGTGAGATTCACCCACCCTCTTCGCAACGTCACCGTTGGATAATCACAGCAACCAAATATTACACAAAATGGGTGGAGGCTATTCCGCTCATTTCAACTAAAAAAGAAAAAATTGTAGAGTTCATTAACCACCACATTATCTGTCATTTTGGTGTTCCTCATCGCCTAATAACAGATAATGGTAAATCTTTTAAAAATAAGTTGTTACAAGACCTTTGTGACAACTTTGGTATCAAACTTAGTTTCTCATCACCTTACTATCCACAGGCCAATGGTCAAGCTGAATCTTCTAATAAAACCCTAACCAAAATTCTCATGAAAGTTGTCAATGAGTCCGGAAGAAATTGGCACGATCACATCCCCTTTGCCCTCTGCGCTTATCGTATTAGCATTCGTACCTCCACTAATGCCACACCTTTTTCTTTGGTATATGGTACCGAGGCTGTCTTGCCTCTCGAAATACAAATACCCTCCCTTAGAATATCTCTTCAGGATATTCTCACCAACGATGATTTCCGCCAAGAGTGGTTAGCCCAATTAGAGCTTCTTGACGAGCGTCGTCTTACAGCTCTTAATCACCTTCAAATCTATCAGAAACGCATCAAGCGTGCTTATGATAAGTGACTTCATGAGCGTACCTTTAAGGTTGGTGATCTTGTCCTCAAAGAGAATCAACATGTAACCAAACTAGAAAAGAGCAAACGTGGAAAGTTTGTTCCCAATTGGATTGGGCCTTACATAATCACTCAGACTTATGGATCAGGTACTTATCGTTTAGCTTCGCTTAATGGTAAACCTGAGCCTAAACCCCTTAACGCCTTGCATCTTCGACCATTCTATTGTTGAAATTAGTGTTACATCACTTCTTATCTACCTACCGCTCGTCCCTTGAGTTCACTTACCACCACATACACTTTGTTTCCTACATCTCAAAATACAATCAAGCTCACATAGTTTGATTCTCACCTCTTCCTAAAAGATGCCTTCCCCTTTTTAGTCTAGTCCATGACTTCAAAGTATTAAAATAACACATTCTTATGGGATTTTCTTGAGTCAAACTTCCTACCAAACTAGATGCTTCACGCCGAAAGGACATCTAGCTATCTAAATTATATATAGACTGCTCCCGCGAAGGACAGCTATATTCCAAACTATTGCTGCTATTATATATAGACTGCTCCCCCGAAGGACAGCTATGCACTAAAATCACAGCTGCTACTATAAATAGACTGCTCCCTTGAAGGACAGCTATACACAGTCAGCCTTTATCCGAAGCTTCTCGCATTGATCAGCTTCGTGAAGACCTCAAGAATAATACAATCAATATCCCTTGTAGACTTCCCGCATCGATCAGTCTATATTCAGTAAAATAAAGCCACATTCAAAAGAACTTTTGAGTCATGGACTTGTCTATTTAGGTTAGGATCTCTTTCATCAGAACACTCACTTTGTAACAATTTCTCTGTACCTCAGCTATACCATCCACCTCACCTCACCATTTGTTCAAACAACACAAATCAAGGGACGTGACGTACATCTGATATATTGTGATCATACAACTCTTTTCACCTATTGACTTCTCGTCTATGCACGGTACCTAGGGGTTCAAGCTCATCCTGCATTAATATGTGGTTTGTTTAGCTCTTTTCAACTATGGAGTAACTTTTTCCTCTTTGCCTCACATCTAGGATTATGTGTTGATCTTAATCAGGACATGGTTCCCTACCACGTGGGTAGGCTAACTTTCGCTTCCCTTATACCTATTACAACATCACCAATTCATTACCAACACCAACAACCTTACCTTACCAATATTAATATCAATATTTTTACCAACCAACCAATTTCCTAACCATACATAAATTGCCTAAATTCACCTCTCCCTGGTCCTAAGGGAGAACTACATCCGTCTGAGGCCCCTCCTTGCTTTGTGCAATGGGCTATGTAGGCAGCACTTCGGAGACATGGGGTCTCCCAAGGTTAGCTCGCCCATCCCCTACCATAACCTATCATGTGTGGTAAATATAAATATTTTTGTATATTTCTATTTCATCACATTCCTCTTTATCCTTTTTCAAAACACAAAAAGGTTCAAACACAAGCATTCTTATTATTATCATAACTCAAATCAACATACATATTCAGTTTTATTTAGATGTTAAACAAATACATCTTCTCTATCATCGACACAAATGGTTGACATCCTTATTTATTCTTATACCTCGAAAACATTTATTTAGACCCTCACGCCTCATCCCGAACCAGGTGATGATCGTGATCGTCGACGCCTCTCACCGGGCCTCTCTGTCCTCAAAGGTACCATGGCTATTGGTACCGCCCACTGATCTGCCAATCTCTCCTGTAACATGTGAATACACTCCCTCACATGGAGGTATCTCGCCTCCAGTCCCTCCGTTCGTGACTCCGCAAGTGCTAACAATCCTCTTGTCTCATTCACCTGCATTTGGAGCTGATGAACTAATCTCTGCAGACGATCTCTCTCTGCTGTAATCATAGCTATGTTAGGATGATCATGTACCCCTCGCAGCTCTTTTACCCACCATAATCTATAGGCCTTTTCCGTTCCTACATCCATTACCCTGCGATCGGCTGCTATCTCCTCTGGCCCTTCTGGAGGTGTTGGCCGGGGAGGTGAGAATGCTGCCTCGGCGTCAATCCTCATATATGGTCTATAAGCCAGGGGTATATCCTGCACAAATCCAAATTGTCGCTGCATGCGATCTAGAGGAATCCTCTCATATTCACCTGGCCTATGCCCCGCGATCCACCTCAATCGCTCTACACCCCTCAACTCCTCAGCTATATTCTCTGTTACCATATAGTTCCCGTACGGCCTCCAACAGATATCCGTAATCGTCACCATCTCCCATACCTGCCTATAATACTCAATGTCACCCGTCAAGACCTGGGATCTTGCCTCTTGTTCTGTCTGGACCCATCGTCTGAATCCCAACCTCTGCACTCCGGTCTCTCCTGACTGGATGGGTCAGCCCATTGGTCACACGCAAACAATGTGCTCATAGGCCCAACAATGTAATAAAAATGAACAATCCAGTGTCGTCCTGTGATTTCGTCTACAAGCCCATAAACCCCTGTATAGCTCCGCCAAATATGCAGGTGCCCATGCAAAAGTCACGTTCCTTTCTATCATCTCCCAAATAACACACATCAATGCTTTTGGAAATCTCCCCCCATCCACCCTCGGTAACGCATAATACCCTACCGCTATCATTAATATCACTGCTAACCTTGTCTCCTCAGGGTGTGCTGCATACATTATACCATACGTGAATGTCAAACCTCGTTGTGTCAAATCTTGTGTGTATGGACCAAATACTGCTGTTATCGGTCCCCGTGCTGTGCTAGGTAATGCCTGATATACTAGTCTTCCTGTAATTGGGAGTCTCAAAATATGGAACACATCCTCCAATGTCACTGTCATCTCCCCTATTGGCAGATAAAAGGTATTCCTTTCTAGATTCCATCTCTCAATCAATGCATGTAACATAGCATGCTTACGTGTGATTCTTGAATAATAACGGATTCCACTTAACCCCAACCGATTTATCAATGCCCATTCAGCTGGTGTTACATCCGCTGGGATTCGTGACAACAACGCTGGCACGGTATCATTCATCCTTAACCTTGCTTCTGCTTGCATACATCAAAACGACACATAATTATTCAAAGGAACAAATCTTTACGGGTTTTTTCTCAAAATCTGGAAACCCTTAGAGTGACCGATAGCGGTTATACACAACCGATACCGGTTTGATAAATGATACCGGTTACCCATAAACGATACCGGTCACTGTTAAAATATACCTACCCTGCTTAAAACATACACCTTCGATATTTATGAAGCCTGTTTACTCCTATTTCTACCTAAAAACCTACATGATCATCCTGTTTACCTACCCCATAACACTCACCCTATCCCCAACCCTTGTCTATTACCTTTTCTTTCTCATCTTTACCCACTTACACTTCTCTCATCCTATTCACAAAACCTGCAAGAATCCAATTACAACCAAAACGTTTACCTCTTGGGCTGCAGCAGCTTGAGGTGACACTTGTCTTTCCTCTCGTCCCTGCCTGTTGGATGCTTCTCCTCCTCATTCTACCATGTTCACCACCCTTTTCAAATTTGCCTTTATGCCTTCTGAATTCCCTCTCACATTCACTTTCCCTGTCTCTTTTCTCCTTATCAATCAATTCTCTCATGCACTTACCTGTCTCAGTCGTCACAAAGCGTCGCATTTGCGTATTTAACTTCTTGCATGGCTCTTAAAATAAGAACTTCAGTTGCCACCCAAGCTTTTCTATTTTAAGAAAAACTCATACTTGAATGACCGGTATCGGTTATGTAACTGATATCGGTTTGTCATCTACCAACATCGGTTTCCTAACCGATATCGGTCATATCCCTATCTTTTACAAATATGGTTCTTTTCTTTATTTTCTACCTAAATTTTGAAGTGCCAAAATGTTTCACACGGAATGTTTCGGATCTGCAGAATAGACTTGCTTCTATCCTATCATTCCTTTGAGAAACAGATAAGGGTTAGGGCTAGGAGGAGTACCTGTTGAATGTTGAGATGGTGTGCGTGTACCGTAGAGAAAGATCAGATCGACTGTGAAGAAATCCTTTTTGTCTTGGAAGGACTACCTACAAGTAAGAATACAAGACCACCAGATTTTAATTAGACAATAAATGAGGGATCTGCCTTAGGCCCAGGAAATATAAAACTTCCTTTCGAAGGTGGTCAGTTCCCCTTTTAATACGAATTAACACAAATGATAATAAAGAAAGCTATTGCAAAATCACGATTTAGGTATCTCGTTACAAAGTAATAGAAGCTAAATTATCAATAATAAAGCGTCACGTTGTTTGTTCGGTTACTGGTCGTTGATACGTTTAGGTTGAGTTAGAGGGATAAACCAGACTGGATCTGAGGTTGTTAGGTGGCAAATAGGCGAGAAAAAGGTTTTGGGAGTATAAGTCACAGTGACCGACGCTGATCACTGGATAACCGACCACGGTTAGAGAACCGCTGCCGGTAGGGGATAAACGATACCAGTAGGGTCAGCAATCTAAGTGCTTCTGGATAGAGGTTAGTTGCAAGGTGATTGTGGGGTTATTAAGATTGGTGGATGGCTGAGGGGAATGATGGGAGGATAGGGAAGACTCAGAGTGTGGTAAAATGGCCTTCTGGGCAATATAAGGATGTATGGGTGAAGGTTAAGTGTGGTATGTTGTTGGTAGTAGATCTAGGAATAAACTTATGATTACTATTAATCAACAGGTTCAAGAAAATGGTGCTTAGAAACATATAAAACACTACTTACTCGTCCCTGATGCAGGTGCAAGTTTCAGGACTGTGATGATGAAGACAGGACCCAAGTTGGATGATCTGACAATCCAAGATGATTTATCTCCTCTTCTGATGCTCGGATGAGTGTTACTAGGCTCTGTTTATTCAGTTGCAGTCTTGGGCTTGATGTTCTTCTCTGCAAACTCTTCCTGTTTCTTCACTTGTCTCTGCTCGGCCAAGCAAATCCGGATCCTCTCGATGATTTCTCCTCCTCACGATCAAATGAAAATCCAATCCTTTGTTTTTGGTTGGAAGTGGTCATTTACGGGGAACCGATGGCGGTTACACAACCGACGGCGGTCGAGTAGGAACCGGTATCGGTTAGGTCAAAGCGGGCTATTTTTCGTAAAATAGCCAGCTTTCCCTCCTTTTTTTCCGAGGGATTAGTTGCGGGATTGGTCAAATCATTATGAAGTTGGTTTTAGGTGCAGATGAGGAGTAATTAGTCATAGGTGTGGAATTAGACCAAGTTATAGCTCTTAATTAGGTTAGTTTAGGGTTAAGACTAGGTCATGATGAGGTGGCGACATGAGGTGGCAGGTATGGCGATGTGGATTTATTAATTATAAGGAAATTAATAAATAATTGTGTAAGGTTTAGGTGATGAGGTTAGGTTGCGAAATGGGATGCGGGGTACAGGGTGTCGTAATGACACAAATTTGGTGTCTACAATACAAGCGTTACGTCGGTATCATGTTGACTACCTTTGACCGCTATAAAATTCAAAACATTCTGCAGTCCACCAATAAATTAGTGGATACCATGGCCTGCCTCACTTCTCAAATACCCACTTTGCCTGACAATTCAGACATCTTTGTTACTGTAAAATGCATACCAAGACCTTTTTATAAATCTTTTTGTATTAACCTTGTCCACACTACCTCACTAAACACTCTAGATCTTTGGTATAAGAAGCTTGTGGACTACCTTTCCCTTTCTATTTTGCCTCCTGATCTCACACATAATGGAAAACACGCCTTTCTCAAGCAGGCCTCTCATTATGTCGTCATGGGTGGCCTTCTCTATAAACGCTGCTTTAATGGTATTCTCTTATGATGCCTCACCAGCTCTAAAATCCCCTACACCATTAAAGAAGTTCATGATGGCATATGTGGAGGCCACTTTAGTGGTCTTACTGTTGCTAAGCGTATTCTTCACCTCAACTATTACTGGCCAACCCTTAACCATGATTGTTGCAACTATGTCAAATGTTGCGTGAAATGTCAACAACATTCCAACCTTCATCGTACACCTAGTCATGCCTTACAAGTCGCTCATGACCTTTGGAGCTTCTCTCAATGGGGTTTGGATCTTGTCAGAGAAATCAATCCTCATTCTTCCCAACTCCATCAATGGATTATAACTACTACCAAATATTACACCAAATTGGTAGAGGCCATACCACTTATCTCCATGAAAGCTAAGAAATATGTGTGTTTATTAACCATCACATCATATGTCGCTTTGGTGTCCCTCATCGCCTCATCACTGACAATGGAAAACAATTCAAAAACAAAAAACTGCAAAAACTTTGTGATTCCTTTGGCATTCAACTTAGTTTCTCCTCACCTTATTACCCAAAAACCAATGGCCAAGCCAAATCCACTAACAAAACCCTCAATAAAATTCTCATGAAAGTGGTTGACGATATTGGGAAGGATTAGCATACGCACATTCCTTTTGCTCTATGGGCATACCGTAGTAGTATTCACACTGCTGCTGCAGCTACACCCTTTTCACTGGTCTATGGTATAGAGGCCATTTTACCTCTCGAATTCCATATCCCCTCACTCTACATTTCTCTCCATGACATGCTTACTGATGATGACTTTCCTCAGGAACATTTTTCACAACTAGAGTTATTAGATGAATGTCATCTTAATGCTCTGGATTACCTTCAATTTTATCAACAATGTATCAAACGTGCTTATGACAAACGTTTTCATGAACAAACCTTTCAAGTGGGTGACCTTGTTTTGAAATAAAATCAACACGTAACCAAAGAAAATTTGCTCCTAATTGGCTTAGACCCTACATCGTAACTCATACCTATAGATCAGGTGCCTATCGTTTGTCCTCACTTGAGGGTAAACCTAAACCTAAGCCCCTCAATGCATTACATCTTCGACCATTCTATTGTTGACTCGTTGTCATACCTCACCCTGTGTCTCTTTACAGGCTCACTCCTTGAGTGCTATCCACTTCATACACCTCCCTAATGATTAAATAAGAATCATGTGAGTACCTGTCACTTGCTATCTACTCTTGAATACATGCACCACGACACTACACATAGCATGATTCTCATGGATACTTTTCATCTATCTTTAGGTGAGATCCCATGGTCGTTCCACCTTGCCTTTTGAACAAGAGTCCTATCCTTCACCTTGGTCTTGTCCATGATTTCAGAGACCTCCAATGGGACAAAACTCCTTGAGTCAAACTTCTAATAAAAGATGACTCCCTCAAAAGGACATCTTCCTCTTGACCAAATTTCTACTATAAATAGACTGCTCCCTCGAAGGACAGCTATGCGAAGCTTTAAAAAAAAAGAGAACGAGAGAAAATGAAGCTTCCCGCATCGATCAGCTTCATGAAGACCTCAAGGAGTACCATATTATTTATCCCATATAGACTTCCCGCATCGATCAGTCTATCACAAAAAACATAACTTTTTTAGTCATGGACTTGCCCATCATGACCAAGGACCTTTTTCCCAAAAGCACTGTCACTCAAACATATCAAATTAGCTACCTTTTCCCACCTTACCATTTCTACCCTCATTTCCTCAGTTACCTCAAGGGACATCTTGGAATTTAGACATTTTGTGATCCTGTGACTACCTTCATCATAGAACAGTTAATCGTGTGGTGTC
Source organism: Taxus chinensis (assembly GCA_019776745.2). Lineage (NCBI taxonomy): Eukaryota > Viridiplantae > Streptophyta > Pinopsida > Cupressales > Taxaceae > Taxus > Taxus chinensis. The sequence continues at coordinate 288,090,275 of CM034155.1, forward strand.
TTTTGGGTCTTGTGTTTATCACCTCCTCCAAGGTATGATCTACTTGGTAGGTTTCTACCCAATCAGGTGTCTCTATGGCCCCCTCTTATCTTTTAAACTGTCTTTATTTACGTTTTGATTACCTTATACAGGACTTGGTCCTCGTCACTTACCATTGGGGTTAGCACTCCCCTTTCACCATAATCGCTTTCACCTGCATCATTTTACCTATACCCACACCCATTAAACCTAAAGCCCACTACATGCCTAAAAACCTACTAACTCATTTTCATCTTTCTTCACTAGCTTATGGGAGAACTACATCGGTCTGAGTCCCTTTTTCACCGGGACTATGTAGGAAGCAATTTTAGGGCATGGGGTCCTAAAAGGTTAGCTCAACCACTCTTTACCCTAACCATTTTCCCCACCTTTACCTAATTTCATGTTCCTATCAAACACCTCAACATCTAACCCATACACCTACCTGGACCCCTTTACCTTCACCTCTAGCTCTCCAACCTCTTCAACCTCCTCACGTCTGTTGTTGACGCCTTATTATTTTACCCCTACCTCGGCCTTACCCATGCTGTGATCTCGGTATTTGGACCTAGAACACTACTAGTGACCTTTGACCTCATGTGTTCACTATACCTTGCAGCACTGTTACTTGTGTTGTTGACCTAATGACCTTACCTCACCTATTACCGTGACCGTTTATCCTGACCCTACCTTTGGTGTACCGGAATATACCTAAATGTTCATGCACCTAACCTACATTGTGTTTCTTGACCTTATCCTATACCTTGGATACCAGATTCACCTCACCCTTGTCTGGATAAACATATCGACCTTAGACGGTGTAAAGTTTTCCTGTTCTTCAACCTAGTAGCGTGTTGCAGTTTATACATGTGCGTGTGTTTTCCTGTTACTACCTTTGACCCTAACCCATTACCTAGATTTCCCACGTAACCCTTTCACCCTCTTCTCTTACACCTATTTACCTTTTATCAAACCACTCACCGCTTCAGCCGGCTGCTTCGTCAGTTCCTGGTTTGAGGGGGATCAACTTCACCCACACATGGGGCAACCGCATCTTATTTTTGTTAGCATCACTTACCAATACAAGCTACACAGCAAAAAGGGGCAAAATGTAGACACCAAAATTAGGTCACACTCCCCTTTGGTCCCTCAACAAATAATACCTTCATCACATTCACCTAGCCATGGCCCCCTTCACCACACTAGTATTAATTTAATTAAATTAATACTTTACCCTCACTATATTTATTATTTAAATATCTTATTTAAATAATATCTACACATATAGTTCACTTAGACACCTCATCATGCTAACTCACCTTAAGACCTATTCTTATCAAGTTACCATAACTAACTAAGAATTACCCAAACCCTAAAAATCAATGCCTACACTCCCTCTAACCACATTCCCGCATGCTCACAGAAGCTCCTAGTCTAAACCATGGGATAATGACATGAGATCCAAGGAAATCAGGAGGATCTCCCCTAAGTTTGGAAAACCTAGAAAATATCACCTTGAATGATGTCGGTTACCCCTAACCGCCACTAGTTAAGCCAAGCCGCCATCGGTTCCCCCTTTTTAACTCCTAAATTACCTTATTCTCAAGGTTGGAAAACATTCGGAACAAGAAATTTGACAAACAAGAGTGAGATCTCAAAAAGATAGCACATATTCAGAGAACCGATTCTAGCAAGAACTCACATCTAAAGAAGGAGAATGAACATCTTCTCCTCCATAGCCATCCCAGCCACATTTGGATCTACCCAAGCAAAAGAGAAGTGTGCATGTAGCCCATGCAAAATCTTTTCTCTAGTTGGTGACCACTTGCATCCTCTAAAACTCATCATCAGCACCTGCATCCTTCACACACAGACTTCCAGAAATGACATCCAAGTAAGTATAATAGCATACTTCCCTGGTTAATTCATTTCATCATTGTTTTACCACTTATTGTCCATCTTACTCCTTATTTACCATCTTCAACGTGTTATACCTTCATAGACCCATCAAAACCTCTTAAAAAACCACCCTTATCACCTAATACCTCCTCCCAACCAACTAAATCCTCTGTGTAATCATAAAGGGGACCAAAACCCCGTTCTGTGACAATCCCAAATCTCATAGTAACCGGTGCCGGTTATACCTAACCGCGGTCAGTCACCCCTGACCGATGCCGGTCTCTATGTTTTCCCACACGGCCTTAAGCAGAGACCTATCCACCCCATTTTACCTTACCCTCACTCACATGTGACTTACCTAACACCTTCATTAGACCTACAGAACTTAGAACCAACCCTTTGACCTGTGGATTCTATTCTAGCCTAGCTTGTTAGATGATTTGTTTCTTATTATGTATTTATTGAGATACCTAAATCATTTTAAAATAACAATAGGATTTACATTGTTTTCAGCATTAATTTATTTAAAACAGTGGACTGACAACCATCTAGGAAGTGCCATACTTCCCATATCTAGCTCATGCTAGGAAGTTCACTACCCATATTGTTTAGTGTTTTTTGGTGTTCTTGCTTTCATTACAGGTAGTTCCTCCTAGCCAAAAGGAAGCTCTCACGGTTAGCTATGGATTCATAATTCATATGCATGTAACAACCCATCAACTGAAATTTGAACAGGTATTCCTCCTACACCCATTACCCTATCTGTTTCATCAACCATTCAAAGAAACTATCTAAGAAAAATGTGAAACACCTAGTTCGATAACAGGAGAAACATCAAATGAATAACAGATCTTATTCATTCCATAAAGGAAATGCACAAGGGTTTACACCCATGAGTAATACATATTTTGAATAGAATCATATATTTCATATTGATCATATTTTAGTAACCATATTGCATTCACCAAGGCCATACCAGGCCAATGTATCAATGTAGATAAAACTCATGCATTAGAAGTCCTAACTATGCTTCCCATATTACAAAGAATTTATCATAACCCCATCCCTCTAGGAAATATATCACTCCTACAACCCTCTAAATGAGAACCTCAACTCTGTGGAACCTCCGATTATTTATACAAATCTTATCCCTTCCATTCTCTCTAGTCGCGATCTCTTCCTTGATAGTGTCTCTCTTCTTTTACCTGATCATATCTCTATATAGTTATATCGCCCACTGCCATGCCTTTTTAGAGTAACATATCATTCACCAAGTTTCAAGGTGGTCCTCTAATGGCGCATGCTTATTCTCATCTAAATTCTCCACTCTCTACAATTATGTCTTTCTATATACTTCCATCACATGGAATATTCTGTTCTTGACCACCAAGTTTCCAGGTTGGCACCTTATCCACTCTACATGCTTAGTCAGGTCATGCTTTTCTCATGTGCTCCCTAGAATGCCGAATATGGTTAAGTCCTGAAACCCTTTACTTTTCCTTACATGTGCACCGTGGTTTCTACTAAATCCTTCTAAAACCCTTGTCCTGCACTCCTTTACCCTGCGCCTCCTTCTTCATATTGGTCCCACACGGCCACCCGCATTCTTGTACTGAGCCAATATTCTGAGGCCCAACACCACCCCACACTAAGCTTGTTCTCCATCCTCGGAAACACCTCTTCTTCAAAGAATAAAGAATGGTGTGAATTTTTGAGGTTGGAATAAAGAATGAAGGAATGAATAATGAGGAATGAACACCTTTAAGAATGGGGGGAATGAAGAATAATTTGATTATTATTGAAGGAGGAGTGAGAAATCCTTCCTTATAACCGCCTCAAGCTTCTCTCAGGCATCTATCTCTTTGTGCGCTTGCTAACAGAGGTCACCTACTAGGGTTCTCACCTCCTCAAAACTTAGCTCGTCCCCTTTGGAACTCATCATATTAGTAATACCTTCCAGTTGTTTTCCAAAATCATCAAGGGCATCCATCCTTCGGGTGATCTTGGGGGTATAATTCCTTCAGCCAGTTTTCGATCAAGCTCATAAAGGTCTTGATGGCTTCTGATTTCTTCTCCACCTTGGCCAGGATCTTATCCCACTCTGATATGTTCCTTTTATTCTTCTCCTAAAACTCCTTGAGTTATGCTTCATGTGTAGCAACTAGAATGCTTGCTACCCTATCTCTGTTAGCGCAAATATCATAAGCAACTTCATTAATTTACGTGGTGGCCTTTACATCAGCAAGGAGTTTGTTATATCAAGTGATGACCTCTACAACCTTCATCTTCTCCTTTTATTCTTGGTGCACCAACGCCTCCTCTGTGGACTCTAAGGTGAGTGGTCTCCTTTCCATTGTGAGGATGCGAGTAAAATCCTCCAGGCACTGAAAGGTTGATTCATAATTTTTCTCGGGTGGTGCTAGGTCAGGATGCTTTCAGACAATATCATCCGTAATAATCTCAATTTTCTTATATAGTTTGTGCACCCTTACCTTTTCTTCTTTCAGTCTGTGCCTTAACTGTGTGTTGATTAGATCTTATTTCTTCAAGTCCTTTCTCTTCTCGAGGAGCTCCTCATCCTTCTTCTCCAATTTCCTTTCTAGGAATCTCACCCTGTCATTCCTCCTAAAGAGTCTGGCATCAACCTCAACTAAAACCTTATTGAGTACATTACATACTTGATCATCTGAGAACTGTTGAGCATTCACCAGGGGTTGATTCCTTTTACCTCTGGCATCTTCATCAACACCCCTTGGCTCACTTCAAACTTGGGCTCATCAATGTGGGACTCGAATGCCCAAGATAGAATTTTCCTAGTCCGTGGGTACACGCCTTCTTTTTCAAATGAAGAATTGGCCAGGAGTTATTATGTTGGCATGGTGCTCTGGAAGCATGCTCATAGCACCTTTCTTGGATCATTGATATAATCCATTACTTTCCCTTGTGTTGCTACTACGCTCTTCCCACGTATTCTTGTAGTCCTGAAAAACATTACTTTTAGGCTGGGGTATCACCCCATGCTGCCATACTCTTTTCCAATGCTCTCCTTGAGCACTTCATCCACGCTACGTTCTACCTCCTATTCCACTAACTTTTTGATAATACCTGCTACTTCTCTCCCCGCGGCCTCTTCTATTTGCTCCTTGGTGAGGCCAGGGGTCCTTTGATCTTTTGTGTTCACCTCCTCACTGATCCCTTTTCCTTGAGCATCTACTTCCTCCTTTCCATCCTTCTCTTCATATTTTTCTTCTTTTGAATTGTGTATATCATACATGGGATGATTATAGAATTCTTCATCCTCATTGTCATCCTTCTCACCCCTGTAGGCTTCCAAGCTCTCCATCTCCTCCGATTCTACTTTCTCTGCCAGCTTCTTCTTGACTTTTGAGTCCAGCATAGGAGATTCTTCCTTTTCTTTCTCTCCAATAGGTGATTCCTTCCTTAGCGATTCTTCTTCATCGAGACGTGTCTCCAAACTAGGTTCACCCAGTAATTCTAGTAACCTATCTTCTGCCATGGAACTATCTCCATTTGTAAAGTAGTTGACAACTTGTAATGCCTTATCTACTGATGGCTTGGTACTTCAATACTCAAAATCTTGAATGAGACCAGTCGTTAACTCCTTCCAATTCCTTATCTAATGGTGCATCTCCGAGTGAATGTACCATGCATGTGCACAACCTTGTAAGGTAGAATATAACTTATGTACCCATAAAAAAGGTGGTAAAGCTTCTGGGCCTTCCGTCCATGCCTTCTCACATGCTTGGATATTGGAAGAGGTGGGTTTCTTTCCATGGTAGTCTTAGATAATAGTAGGTGTGTTGCTTCTATAGAACCTTATAGAGAATGTGACTACTACCTCATGTCACTCTAGAAGACTCTCACGATGTGTTTCCCACCAACGCATTGTAGTCCCAAGCAAGTTATAACTAAGAATAGTTCTCCTTTCATCCTCATTTTTCCACTAATCCTCCATATCTCACAAGAAATCATCAGGGCTTGCTCCTCCAAAGTAACTTAGTAGCGTCTTCCTTCCCAGGTACTTGAATGAGTTCACCTTTCTCACCCTTGTTACAAATCCTCTTTACCATTGCCCAATTAACTCATAGGTCCCATGCACCCAATTGTCACATGCTATGTTAGTTGTACCATTCATCTATTGAGCATCTTTAAATTAGATAACTCCTTCTGTAGGATGAAATATCTCAGGTTCTCTAATGGAGTGCATATAGATCCTGTCAAGGACTTTATCCTCCAAGGGATCAGTATTGGGTGTTAATTCCCCATCTGTTAAAGGGATGATGACCCATTCTTCCTTGTTATTAAAACTGATATACCCCTTGCTAAACTACAGGTTGACATTATATTTATAACACCAAGGGTGCCCAAGTAGTTCTAGAAAATTATCCTCCTCGGCAAGTTCCAATACTTCAAAGTCCCTAATGAACTTGGCCCCTTAAATAGTGATAACCACATCCTTCAAGACACTAATGGGCATTGATTTCGTCTTGTTTTCCATATATAGCATATTAGAAAATGGATGTAATGTGGGCCTTCCCATTTGATGCCAATCATCTAGTGTGAGAACATTGACCTCCGCTTCTGTGTCAATGAGGATATTACTCAGAAGCCACCCATCAACAACTACATTCAATGTGATATCTTTATCATAGTCAAGGCTATGAGGAGGAATGTTGGCATGTAGAACCTACCTTTCAGCTCTCTCCTGGCACGTGGTACCTTCTCCCATAACCATTATCCTAGCAAGGGAATGATATTCTCTTTCCCTAATATTTTTCACACTTCCCTTATCTCATTCAGATCCTTCTATGGAGCCTTAACATTCTTCCTTTTCTCTAACTACTTTGAATTATCCTTTAGACAATGGATCTCTCCTTGTAATCCCCGAATTAAATCCAAATTCTCTTGATACACCACCTTCTAAAGAGTAGGGTTTGGATACTTCCCATGTATCAATTCTTCCCTAATAACCAGTTTTTGTCTTGGCATCTACCTTGCGTGTGCAGCCTCTTCTCATGTTGTCACTAGTATAGGTTCTAATCCTGACTCACACACCACTCTTGGCATCCACTATGGGTCAGCCTTCTTTATGCTTATCATCCCAGTGCCTTTATCCTTTCGGTGTTGTTGGCTCATGTTTTCAAACAACTCAAGACACTCCTTGTGCTTATCCTTCTTTCCGTACCATGAGCATTGCAATAGATCAAGAATTTCACATGTATAATGCTCTATCGATCCGCAATTATAATAGGTTCCACATGAGAACTCACTTCTTCCTCCTTCGTGGTTACTGCGACCACAAAATCCTCCATGAAAACCTCTTCCACACACCCCTCCATCTGCGCGCCCTTCATAGCACTAATCATCATCCTTGGAACTTCCTGTAAGGCTAGTTTGGCACACACCAAGATCAATGGCATCATGAATCTAGTGAATCAACCTACAATCCTTGGTGTCATGGGTCATAGAGGTAAAAATATTGCAATATCAAGACACATTCTTATGGCTCACGCGTTGTAGTAGAGGATACCTACTTGCATCATGATCCCCATGGCAGATTTCATAGTCTCTTTTCATGGCGCATATAACTTTCTAGGGGAAAATTTCCTTTGTATGCCCTTGTACTTCACAATTTTTGTACCAAATACCACTATGAAGCTCACATGTTGAGTTCACAGACATCTTCTCCAACTACTTGGCTATTGCAGCAATTTGAGCCTCTAGGAAAGGGCTCACAATGGTATTAACACTCCCAATAACCTCGGCACGCAGGGTAACTTCCAAGGCCTCACACAGGTCTATAAAAGTCTTATCTGATAGTGCCCTTCTAAATGATGTTATCAATACCCCGAAAAACCATTAAGCATGTTGAGAGGGGTGTATGTCAGAGGATAGTTTTGATAAGAGATTTTTCAACCATGCATCGTACTCTTGCACATTCTCTATCATTCCTTACTGGATCTCCTTTAGAGTGTTGATGCTCTTTTTCTCGAACTCAGGGATATGGAACTCTGCTAGAAAGGTATTTTCAACACATTGTAATCCACGACCGTCTAAAGGGGGTCATACTTCTGGTACTAGTTATCATGTTCCCCTTCAACATTATTGCAAATTGAATCACCTTTCACTCTGGGGTAGTGATCCACTTCACGCACCATAGAAATTCACATTTGTGCACATGATCTGTAGCATCCTCAATACCTATGTATTCTGGTAGGAGAAAATACATCTCGAAAAATACTTGCGGGGGTGGCCAAGGCCCTTGTCCACTTGACCCATAACCTTCGTTTCCTCCAACATTTCTTCTGCCACCAGATCCACTAGACCCACTAGGTCCTATCCCACCAGATCCTTCATATCTGCTAGGTCCACCAGGTCATCCGAACCCTACACCACCATATCCACCTCCTGTAGCCGGAAAATGGCCTAAAGTGGTTGAGCCTAGTGTTCCTAATGTCCTACTAAACTACATGTTGATGGTTTTTCATAATTCCCCACTGCCAGTTGTGTCCCGTACCACTCCCAAATGTGATACCCAACTTTGTGTACTTTCACCTTATCCAAAAATTCCTCAAAATACAGGAATGTATTGTGTATCCATAGATGTCCCAAATGAGAAATTATATCTCCTAGGAATAGATCGGTTACTTCCCCCAATACAACATAGATTAACAATACTTATCTCTTGATCACCAGGGGTTGGTCACTAGGTGGGTTCAAATGTGCATCGAAGGATCTCCTTTCTTCATGTGATGAACTCTCATCAGAAGCTGAAGGGGCTTCTCTTCTAAGATGGCTAAGATGGGGTAGCACTGACTGCTTAGGTTCCACGTCCTCTGCATGAACCTTAACTCCTTCCTACAATGCCTACCTCCATAAATCAATCACTCCTATAACCTCACGTTGTCTAGCCAACTCTATTTTAGGTGTCTCATTGTACTTGAGTCATCTCTCTTCCCTTTCCTTTTTGGCCACAATGTCTGCCATCTTCCTCCACCCTAGCTTCCTCACCCAATGCTCAGAGAAGTTTATTCGGCCATAGGGAATTCCTCCAAACTTAATGTAATGATCAATATCTTCATAGCAAATGGGATATCACGTAAAAATGATTGTATGGGCTCCCTCAAGAACTCAAACTCAACAAAATCTAGACATGAATACGTAGAAGTGGCATATTCTATAGTATAACTGGTCAACACTCCTCTCCACCAGTGGTCAATAACACGTGTCCAAGTTAGATTTTCATCTTGCAAATTTTGGTAATCATCTTGGGTTTGTATGCATGATCCACAGTACCAGCTCGATCTGGATGCATATGCTTAAATTCATTCATATAGTTCCACGGGAAATCAATAGAAAAAGGTTTCGTACAGCTCATGGTAAAGGTGCTCTTCTACCCATCTGTGTGTATCAAACTCATGTCCATTGTTGAATCTTTGAGAAAAATCATCCTCCATACTCTTGAACCATGCTTCAAAACTTTCCAAGGTCAAGTTTTTTGTCATCAATGGAACCGAGGTGTAGCCAACGGAACCAAGATGTAGTCATTTCTCACAACAACTTTGAAAAGAAGGTCTCGACAACAGAACCAAGATGTAGTCATTTTTATGCCCTTAGAATAATAGTCTAATCCCATGCGTGATAACGTATCACCTAGTGGGCACTAGGTGCTCACCTGAGGCATGCACAGGCACCAAACCCCTCCTTTATGTGAGTCTTGTGAGAATACATTGCTTATTAACAAAAATTTAGATGCAAAAAGGTAAATAACCATGCATTCATTCTGAGTTCTTTAAGATGAGTTATTATATAATTATACCTAGTTCAATAACATGAGAAACATCAAATGAATAACATATATGATTCATACCATAAAGGAAATGCACAAGGTTTTACACCCATGAACAATATATATTTTGAACATAACCATATATTTAATATTGATCATAGTTTAACAACCATATTACATTCACCAAGGCCATACCAGGCCAATGTATCAATGCAGATAAGACTCTTGCATCAGAAGGCCTAACTATGATTCCCATATAGCAAATAATTTATCATAACCCCATCCCTCTAAGTAAGCTATCACTCCTACAACCCTCTAAATGATAACCTCAACTCTCTAGAACCTCCTACTATTTTTTCAGAGATTCTCCCTTTGATTCTCTCTAGTCGTGCTCTCTTCCTTGATAGTGTCTCTCTTCTTTTACCTTAGCATCTCTATATAGTTGTATCACCCACTGCCATGCCTTTCTGGAGTAACAAATCATTGGCCAAGTGTCAATCTTGTCCTCTAATGGAGCATGCTTATTCTCATCTGGGATCTCCACTCTCTACAATGATGTCTTTCTAGATCCTTCCATCACATGGAATATTCCTTTCTTGACCACCAAGTTTCCAGGCTGGCACCTTATCCACTCCTTATGCTTGGATGAGTCACACTTTTCTCATGTTCTCCCTATAATGCTAAATATGGCTAAGTCCTAAAACCCTTTACTTTTCCTTACACATGTGTCATGGGTTCTACTAAACCCTTATAAAACCCTTATCCTACACATGTTTAGCCCACATGCCCTTCATCATATTGGCTTCGCGTACCCACGCACCTTCTTGTACTTGGAAAATATTTTAAGGCCCAACACTTCATTTGAATCCAAATCTTCCATGACTTCGAAAATCAAATGTTTAGGGAGGGCATTTTTCCACCAATTTGTATTCTCTTTTTTACGCTTTTCAATTCCACATTCAGCAGCAGTATGCTCTAAAGAGAAGCACCTGAAAGGTAAACCTTCATAATCCAATGGTTGAGACCATGTTCTATTTTTCACTTTCAGCTCAATGTTTGTAGGAAGGTTTGTAGAAGTATCCTATTCAACAAGAATCTTGGCATATGTTTTATGGGTAAAATTAGTGGTTTGAGAGTCAATTAATAGAGTGTTCCCCAATACATTACCAATATAAATAATAAATTCTTGGCTCCCAAATTTCATAGATAAATGAGGCATCCTAATCCAAACACGTTTGCGAGAGAATGATTTTGTGAGAGGGTTAAAAGATGGGAACCATGGTTTTATGATAAGGTAATGCAATTTACAAACCCATAGTTTACCCGCTATGATCTATTTATCTCTTGTTGAAGAAAAAGTTAGAATAAATATTCCTTTAGCACAAGGGTAAATATCTAATATTCCTGAAAGTAAAGGGATCTAGTATTTGGAGATCCATTCATGTAGATTTGGAAGGCTGGGCCACAAGCTAAATCTATAGATCAATGCATGCTCCTGGTAATAGCACTCAGTGTCAAGAGCATCCTCTCCAAAGGTAATGTATCCAAATTTAAACACACACTCAATATACTGCAAATATCTTGAACTCATAGAATTTAAATATTCTTCTTCCTTATTCAATCATGAATTACAATGCTTCATTTATAAGAAAACAACTCCCAATTTGAGTTGCCAAGAAAAATCTATCTTTGACTAAATCTACTCTAGGTAGTGAAACATACTATTCTTAACAGTTTAGTAGAACCTATTATTCTTAATAAGTTTTCACGCTTATTCGTACGTGCACGAAAATTGCCATGCATCTTCTACATGCCTAAATTAGAGTAATTTCCAAGTTTCTAACCTACTATGCATACATGAGACTAAAATTAACTAATGCCCTAAAATAGAAAAAAAAAATTGAAATTTAAATCCTAATTTTCGGCCCCCAGATGGCAGATTTCGTCTTGTCGAAATAAGTGGTTTTAAAAACACGAACTCAAATGGACACCTGGATCAAAAGTTATGACCATTTAAACTTTTTGCTAAAAATAGTGCATCATTCTCCCCTGCTTGAAACAAATGCAGCTCCTGCAAGTTATCTTCTTCAAATTTCTACCATTTATCTTTATCTAGCTTCTTAATCTCCCACTCTATAACCCATGTGTTTTTCTCTTGTTCTAGTCCTTTCCAATGTACCAAATATTTACTATATCGCCCATGTCACATGTTCACAGTTTTCTTGTCTAAAATCTAATCTACTTCTTCTTCTTTTTTCACTGGAATCTGTTACCTGCACTCTACCACTTCTTCAATAACATACCCTTCTTCACTATCTCCATGAAAAAATATGAATCTAAAACATTAAATACTATAGAAATATCAAAATTTCTTGGCAATTCTAGCTCATAGGAATTATGATTTATTTGTTTCATGATCTTGCAGAGACCAATCTTCTTATACTTCAACTTGTTATAGGTTACTTTTGGAAACCTTTCCTTCTGAAGGTATACCATAGCCAATTCACCCACTATAAATAACTTTCTCCTTCTGTGCACATCTGATGTTTCCTAATACTTGTCATTACTATGTTGCAGCTTCTTCTGCACTTCTTCCTATAATTAGTGTATGTATTCTGCAAATGCTTATGTATCATCACTGACTTGGTCATCAACTGGTAACTACACCAGATATAACAATCCTTTTGGATTACTCCCATACAAAATATAAAATGGATACTTTCCTGTGGATCTAGTTACTAAGATATTATAAGAAAACTTAGCTTGTGGTAATGCTAAGTCCATTGTTTTGGATTTTCCCCAACTATGCACCTTAACAGGTTTCCCAAACTCTTGTTTACCACATCTATTTACTTATCAGTTTGAGGATGATGTGCACTGCCGAACTGTAGTTTAGTTCCCAATTTCTTCCATAAATTCCTCCTAAAATGACGTAAGAATATTGTATCCCTATCTGAAGTAATGGTTTTTGGAACACCATGCAACCTAACAACTTCTCTAAAAAACAAATTTGATAATCTTGTTGCATCACTATTTTTCTCACAGGAAATAAAATGAACCATCTTAGAGAACCTATAAAAAGCCACAAAAATTGAGTCATTACCTCGTTGTGTGTTTGGTAATCCAAAAACAAAATCCATACTCAAATCTGTCCATGGTTCTTTAGGAATCGACAATGGTATTTACAACCCTGTATTTTGTGAATGGCCTTTCAAGACTTGAAAAAACCTACACCTCTATACATATCTTATAACATGTATTTTCATCTTTGGCCAATAGTATTTCTCTTCTAGCAAAGTTATAGGTATTTCCTTACCATAATTTCCAGCCAATCCTCCGTTATAAAACTCTATCACTATATTGTCTCTCATAGACCCAACTAGAATACATAGTTGTCGTACCTTAAATAGATAGCCATCCTACAAAAGGTACTCATCTTGGACATCATCTACATTTCTTGACAATGGACTACTTAACCTTTCAACAATATCCTTGAAATCAGAATTTAGAAAATATAAATTCTTTATTGCTTCAAAACCAACCACTTCATTCTCCATAGTTGTAAATAGAGTCACATGCCTACTCAATGCATCTACGACTTGGTTTTATTTTCTTGATTTATTCTTTAGAGAAAAGGTATAACCCTGCAAAAATGATACCCACTATACATACCTACTATTCAACTTATTTTGTGTATTGGCATACTTCAGGGCTATGTGGTCTGTAAATAACAAAAACTCCTTAGGCACTAGGTAATGCCACAAATGCCTCAATACTTGTGCAATTGCATAAAATTCCACATCATAATTATAATAGTTCTTTCTTACCTCATTTAATTTATCACTAAAGAAAGCAATTGGCTTCCCGCCTTGACTTAGGACAACACCAATACCCACATGTGAGGCATGCCACAATCATCCTCAAACACTTTATCAAAATCCTTTAGTGTCAAAATAGGTGCTTTTGTCACCTTATTCATCAAGAACTTAAAGTTATCCTCAGCTACCTTCGTCCACAAAAAATCCATTCCTTTTTTGCAATCTGTTATATGTGCTACAATACTGACAAAGTTTTTAATAAAATTTCTATAAAATGGTGCTAAAACACGGAAGCTTCTTACCTCTGTTATACTCCGTGGAGTAGGTCATTCAATAATTAACTTTATCTTTTCTGAGTCCATTTGTACGCCATCGGTTGAAATAATAAAACCCAAAAATACCAAACTATCTTGCATAAACGTGCACTTCTTCAATTTTTCATAGAGCTTATCTTTCCTTAACACATCAAATATCACCCTCAGATGCCTCAAATGCTCTTCTTTAGTTTTACTGAAAATCAAGATATCATCAAAATAAACCACAACAAACTTACCATTGTACTCTCACAACATAGTGTTCATCTACCTCATAAAAGAGTTAGGAGCATTAGATAACCCGAATGACATCACCAACCACTCATATATTCCATCCCCTATCTTGAATGTTGTTCTCCACTTATCTCCTTCTCTGATCCAAATATGATGGTGACCACTTCAAAGATCAATCTTGGTGAAATACCTAGATCCAATAAGCACATCCATCATATCATCAAGGAAAGGTATTGGGAACCTATACTTGATTGTAATTTTATTGATTAATCTGCTATCCATGCACATTCTACATGCTCCATCTTTATTTGGATTTAATAAATCTATAGTTTCACACAGAATCATGCACTCCCTTACTACACCCTTTCTCATGAGCTATTTCACTTTCTTATTCAATTATGCATGTACTTTCAGGCTCATCCTATAATACCAGTACAAATTTTTTTGTTGAAAATGTTCATGTGGGTATCATTGCAAAGCACAAGATATGGTTTTCTTAACAAATCTTGTTATAAATTATGTAAGGCCCCCCCCTCGATAATTGAAGGGTAGTCGATAAGGTGAAGGAAGTGAATTGAAGCAGTGAAGTAGGGGAAGATCCTCCTAGTAAAAGAGCATAATAATGTGAAGAAAGGAATCCATGTTAGTCATGTTGATACCTAGTACTAATCACCCATGAAATCTAATTCTCCATCTTTCATTTTTGTTGCTCATCTTCCACATCATACTTAATAACCAAGTTAATAGGGTAGCTACCCTCTTTAACGACGAGACACAAAATATGTTATATTTACATTGAGATCAGTGTGCATAAATGTAGAGCAAGAATGGAGAATTTGAGTGTGATGGAGAGAAAAAATAGATATAGAAGATAAAAATTGTGAGGAAGGGCGATTGAGCTAACATCCATCTAGTGCATTTTAAACAACTTTATTTTCATCATATTGCTAGTGATCTTCATCATCAATCTTTATAAAAAATGTAAGCATACGAAAGAAGTGTAGAATGACATGAAAATCCACAGTGCAAACAAATGTCCATTTCTAAAATAGCAACTCCATGCAACATACAGGATGTAATGCAATATGAGAAAGTAAACAAGCCAACCTAATAGGGAAAAAAGTACAAACACACATATTTAAACAACAACGTTTAATATAGTTACACAGATGTTTTATTATCAAGCTGTAGTTCCCAAATGTTTGTGTAAAATGAAAAGGTTTAAAATTGTTTCCCCAAGCAAGGATACATGCGAGGGGAAATATGGTGGATGTAAGGGTCCAATGAAAAATCATTCATGTGCTACGAAACAGTATCGGGCAACTTGTTATGCCAAGATAGTACAGACAAAGCAAAAAAACCAGCTTTGTTAATAGGTTATATCCACATGATTCGTGATTCGTTGTTACAAAAACAAGTGAAAATGCAAGAAAAATATAATTGGAATACCATGTGTTTGACACAGGCTTCAATTGGATACTGGTGTTTTACCAATTTTTTACAATTTTTAAATTTTGTACAATTTTTTTTTCAAAATATTGATTATTTTATTGTTTAGTGATTTTTGATTAATTTAGAATAAATTATATGAGGGAATCACCTGAAAGAAAGAAACATTCCCTAGGGCTAAACAATGGGTGCTAGGTAGCAAAAATATGTCTCGCTAGGACGAAAACTGTAACATCCTCATTTTAGACAATAGAACAAGTCAAATTTTTTTTTTTTGATAAATGCATCCTGGTTCTAAATACATAATTTAGAACTCACAATTCAAATAACTATTCATATAACAGACAACCATATGCAGCTGTAATGACTCGGAGTACCTCCAATCTATTCATTCCATGACTCGGTAATCTACCGATCTATTCATGAGTAATAAGAGTCGGTGTTTTTATTTAACACATTAATCTTGCGGTTCTCTTCCCTAATCTGGGATTCAGAATGCTCTGTCCAAGGAATCTAACTGAATAATTGTTACTATTATTCATCGGCATCTCATCCCTTAGACTAGGTGAATTAGGACAACGCAATCAGCAGCTTGCGATACTTTGGCCAAAGATTTGAAACATATTGTTCATGTCTCGTATTCCTTAACGGCATACTCATCAATCTGGAATACGTCCTTCACCCCATTCATATGTTATATAGAATGTCTTATACTGACTACTGTCAGTCCTTCCTTTCACAACTGAATCACTCGGAGGTAGATTAACAAGGTGATAATGTTATATGGATGCCCACGAGGGTTAGGGATATGATGACATACTGGTTCAACCTTGCAGTTCAACCAGTGTGTCATGATACCACGAATCTCCTAGGCAGCCTTATAACATGACCACGTTCTTAATCGGTCCCAGGGTAACTCGTGCGAAATCAAGTGTAAATCTTAGCGATCAATGCAAAGGGTGTCGCCATAAGTCATCTGCATTATTGTAACTTCGAGAAGATCCTAATCTTCTCGGAGGTACAACTCTGCAGTTGACTTATGTCGTCAACCTTTAAATCCGCCTCGAAAAGATCTACTCAGTAACAAGCGTTACGCACTTGAGTTTAAATTACTTTAAAGACTTTTCCCTAAGGTTTAGCCTTTCCGATCCCTGGATTCTTCGTCTTAGGATGACCCTCCTCTATAAAACCCATTACTTGGTAGAGATATTAAGGTCAAGTTCTTCATCAAGGAGTCATTAGAATACACCTGATTCTAAAGCGACAGAATCGGACAATATCTCATAACCTTTGCTTGAGATTGCCAACTGAACTCCATTTGATTGTATATCACTTCTCTTAACTGAAATTATATCATACTTTTAGTATAAATATATAAATGATTAAGAATCCAATTTAATATTGTCCTGTTATACTTAGGACTAGGGATTAGTAATTTAATCCAGCTTGTTTAGCGTTCTCTTTTAGGCTCATTTTTAACCTATCTTCTAGAAAGACAATTATTTAAATCCAATATTGCTTTTGCTAGAACAAATTAGAACTACTAAACTCTCATAAGAATTCAATCTCATTTTCATGCAAGCTTTCATTGTCAATCACAAAAGCATCCATATTATACAATGATAACAATGCCCCTTCGTTACATAAACCAAAGAAGGTCAACTTTCAGAAATAGAATACAACACATAAGTTTCAAACACTTATTTCCATTCCTATCAAAACTATACAATTACATTTTATGCAACAGCATACTTGATACAATGCTACGGAAAAGAAACATCTTTTCACATATAGTACATCTATAAAATCAAGCTGTAATTCATAACAAATCAAATAAACAATCTGATCAGCCTGTCAGATCTACATTGCTTTTACCTCTTACGGCAACCATTTGCAAAAATAGTCAACATGAGTCAGTTCAATGAACTGAGCATGATAAGCACTAACTTTTAAAACAATTGCAATCCATCAATTGTTTTCATTAAACACCCTGTTTAAATGAGATCAGATATTCACATAAGTAAACATACTCAGACTATGCCCTTGTAATACAAAATGATTACAAATATGTAACTCTGTCATTGTTACAAAATAGTCTTAATCACTTTCTAATATTTCATCAAATATTAAGAAACAAGGAACGAATGTACACAAACAATCATTGAATCCAAAATCACAACATTGGTCAGATTGTTTCATTCTTCCAAAAAGGGAATAACATAACAATTCGGGATTCCACCATTATGTTACAAAACAATTTCCCACTGCTAGACAAATATCAACAAATATTAAATAAAGGAAGAGAAAGAACCAAACCATTCATACTTCCTTTCACATAAGTTCATTATTGAACCGTCTTCACATATGAAAACATTCAACCAGTATATAAATGAACAAGTTAGACAAGCCGCAAGCAAGATTGCTGTTTTACAACAAACTTCATTGCATCAAGCAATCTGAGGTTTCCTAAAGACTATGCCATGACATCCACACAGTATTTCCGAAACATGCTCAGTCAAAAACGAAATGAATAAACGGAAAGGAACATAGCATATCTATTCATGCTCAGTATAAATCGGACTGATTAAATGGAAAGGAACATTGCATATCTATTCTTACCTTGGTGCATGCAAGTCTAAGGTGTGGTACTCACGACTCACCCCAACAGGGCCAGAACACGAAATATTCAACCATACTCAAGGAACAGTGACAAAACGACAGTGTCCCGAAAATCAGATTCAATAAGGTTCAAGCAATACAAGATACCTTCCAAAAGTTCATATGAATCCGAACAACAATAAAACAAATAATTGCATACGATTACATCCGAGCCCAACAATGGAGCTTATTTAATCATCAGGCAAGCAAATCCGATTACCGAATTCAAAACAAGAAAACCGGCTGTACCTTGCCCATCTTTTACACAATTTTGCACAGATTGAAGACCTAAATATTCTCCTAAAGAATCTGTACCACAAAATCAATGCAACACAAAAGTAATTCCAGAAAATAACAGAGGTCTTAGTACATGTCATTCCTTCCAACCACTGGTTTATCGTTCACCAACTATTTAAACATATTCGGCTCAAATATAATATAAATCATTCAAGTGACTCCTCAGAGTCGTCCAAATCACAACATTTATAAATCTATATATATACACACTGTATACTGTTAATGGGTTTAAACTCATAACCGCTGAATCCCTACAGTAGTGTAATATGAAATTAGCTGATAAATCCTTCTATGCCATCCATGGTAATCGTTCAGAATTAAACATGTGTAAGCCATCGAATACCCATTTCAAAGCAAGGAAATCAACTGAGCTGCTTCGAAGCTTTCGAACAGCTTACACAAAAGGAATGCAAAATGCATACTCAGGAAATCTATACTCATTATTTATTACAAATAACCGCGGCCTCAAGACCTGTTTTCTCTACAAGGCTTCCACGAAAATCAAATAATAAAACTCTAAGATGAATCTACATTCTCAGCAGTAGATAGCCATATACGATTTAATCATGGACTCCACTGAGTCGTAAAAAAATAAAGTATAGATGTATCAATATTGTACACAGTCAACAAATAAACCCGTTATCACAATAACAAAGAAGAACAACTTCCATGGGGTCGTTAGACTATGGTAACAGAACAGTTTCCTGTTCCCAAGCCAAAAATTACAAAACAAATGAAACCCAAAAGGTACCATTAGTCACTGTCAACAAAAACCATGACAGAGTTTCCAAAATTTCGCTAGTAAACACTGAACAATCAAACAGGTATCTGACAGTATCCTTCCCTACTGTTTCCACAACAAGTATTGAGCGATCAAAAATCGACAACAAAACAGTGGTCTATACCCTACACAAGTATATTCGACGGGCTCACACCAAACAGGCCAAGCATTCATACTCTTTAAATATATAAATATCTCACATATTTAAACCAGAAAGAATACACAAGGGAATAGAGCCGACAATTTGAATTTAACAAAGCACCCATCAAGAGGAAAATTGAAAAATCGAACCAGAAGAGATACAGTACCAAAATTCAAACAAGATCTCCATAGAAAATCATCTATTTTCTCAAAACATTTGAACAGAGTTGTTTTAATGAAATCACTTGAAAGACAGCAAGATATTTAAAGGTTAGGGCCTAACATGCCTGTATTTTTGATCAAATTTTCTGAAGCAGACCACAGGAAGAGCTCAAACTTCCTTTTCTTTTTCCACGATAAAGCGACCAACAAAAATTTTGCTGTCTCCATCACATATATATCCTCCATGACAGAGAAAAGAGCTATAGCAGTTCATACTTGCCATGCAACTCAAAGAGAACTGGTGTGAAGAACCAGTAAACAAGCAGAGAGAGAGAGAGAAGACCGAAAATCGTGACAAGCCAAACAAACCCACAAATTTCCCGTTTGCATGCCTTCTCGCGAGTTCCGAGCTTGAATTCCGAGAATATTGAATGTCATTAAACCAACTTTCCCACTTAAACTCAACTTCCACCGAACGCCAGAATTGGCAAACAGTCCAACTGAAAACTCAAGTTCATTTCCAAACTTAGCAAATTGCCACGTCTGCACAGGTTATCCGTCGCTCTAAGCCTCCGACATGACCTGTCCCTCATCCTTATCCCCAGCATTAATTGCCATAGAAAACGCCGCCCATGGTTCGCACCCCTCCATAGGCCCCTTCATACATCCTCCTCAATAGTTAGGTTAGTAACTTAGGTTAGAATTTAGGGTAATACCCATACTAACCAATTTACACGTAGTTACTAACTTAGGATATTAACACATAGCCTAGGTCTAGGTTAGATTAACAATAATCTAACCCCTAGGTTAGGGTTTAGTTTTAGGTTACTAACCATTAATAATTCCAGTTAGGTATAACTTTGTCCTGTAAACTCAAGAAAAGACCCCTGTATCATACCTTCTCCGAACAGAGATTCAGCTCCTATACAGCCGTCTAGGCTGCAGGAATATGTATGTAACGAAATATTACCCGGTCCACAATCTGAGACCTTCCAGATATACTTCCATATCGGGACCCGATTTTATTTCACAAGATCAGCCCGAGTCATTCTCCTGACCAGCTTAAACAATGCTTCCATACCTTGCAACCTGTTCAAGGTCTGCGATCTAATTCATCACAAACAAACTTAAAGCATTACTTGGATCAATTCCACTGATCCAAGACTAGATATTATAGATGAATAATCTCTATAATTCATTCCGAGATCAAATTATTACTTCAGATACAAAATGAAATAAATAAAAGAGTCTAATCATATTCTGACTCAGTTAAGATCTGCAATCTGTAAGGAAATTACAATACATATCAAGCATGATTTCTAAATCGAGGAACACATCCTTATACAAGAAATCACATATCAACACTTGTATGTCCAGGAGAGAGTAACAATAGTTTAGGGTGTTACATGCTTCCATCCTAAAAAGATTCATCGTCCCGATGAATTACATATTAAATTAACCTTCAGGTCAATCAATTTATTAGTACACAAACAATGTGACTACTTCCATATTAAATAGTTCCAGAATTCAATGTCACAACACATTTATTCCACCTGAATAAAGTCTACCTTAATCTGGCTTTCATAAATACTTAAAAACAATCAGTTCATAAAAGTATATTTTTGTCAACAGTTTTCATTCTGTTGCAAAAAGAGAAGGAAAAGAAATTTTTCATCTCTTCCAGGTTTTCCCAAGTTGCACTTTCCTTCGCTAAACTGGTCCCACTAGACCTTACATTGCTGTATATCATGATTTCTTAAATGCAATTGGTGAGTTTCCAGCACTCGTGTGGGGTTTAACCACGATTATTCATGGGTCTTGGACCTGCAAGGAATTCCAATTTAAAACATGTGATAGATCTGAAACGTATTTCTTAAGCAATGAAATATGGAAAACATCATGCATGCGAGATAAAGCAGGTGGCAATGCTAAACGATAAGCTACAGGGTTGATTATTTCGACAATTTCGAAAGGTCCCACAAATTGAGGTGACAACTTGGCAGCCTTGACAAAATTTATAGAGCTCTTTCTGTGTTTAACCACGAAGAAAAACTCTTATCACCAAGCTCAAAATTTCTATCAACCCGCTTAAGGTCAGCATAGCTCTTCTATCTATCCGCTGCTTCCTTTAATCGTTCACGAATCAGCTTAACTTGCTGTTCCATTTCTGTGAGAATCTCTGGTCCAATTACCACTCTATCCTCAACATTGTCCCAACTTACAGGGGTTCTGCACTTTCTTCCATAAAGTGCTTCAAATGGTGTCATCTTAAGAGATGAGTGATAAGTGTTGTTGTATGCGAACTCAACTAATGGAAGATACTCTTCCCATTTATACTGTTGATCCATGCAATACATTCGCAACATGTCCTCCAACACTTGATTTACCCTCTCAGTTTGCCCATCTGTTTCTGGATGATATGCATAACTGAAGTTTAGTTTCGTTCCTAGGGCTACGTTAAGCGTTTTGCCAAAACCTTGACGTCATTCTAGGATCCCTGTCAGATATAATCAGTTCTGGTACACCATGCAATCTGAAAATTTCGTGTACGAACCTCTTGGCCAGCACTGGTGAATCATCCTTTAGATTTCCAGCGATGAAATGAGCTACCTTAGTCAGTTTATCTACAACTACCAGGATAACATCATGTTTATTCCTGGACATAGGTAGTCCTTGTACAAAATCCATGGTTATTACTTGCCATTTGTACTGCGGTATGCTATGAGGATATAACAGTCCAGCTGGGTGCCTATGTTCTGCCTTCACCCGCTGACATTCCAAACAATGAGTCACAAAATTAATCACATCCTTTTTCATACCTTTCCAGAAGTATTGCTGTTTCATATCAGCAAGCATTTTTGTAATACCTGGGTGTCCAGAGAAAGGTGAATTATGAAATTCAACTAACAACCTCTTTCTTAAATCATTCAGCACAGGTACATATACCCTATTTTCATAACGCAAGATTCCATCATTATCAAAATGAAAACCTTCATACCTTTTATCCTTAGGTTCTGCAGCAAGCGCTGCTTTTTACTTGCTGAAAGTATGCATCTGATTCTGAGGCACTTTTTACCTCGTATTTAAACTGAGTTCTCAACGTTATGAGAGCAGAAATGTGCCTCCTACGACTTAGAGCATCAGCTACCCGATTCTCCTTCCCTTTGATATAACTTATATCAACGTCATATTGTGATAAAAATTCTAACCACCTTCTTTGTCTAGCATTCAGATTGGGCTGAGTAAAAATATATTTTAGTCCCAAGTGATCATTCTTCAACTCAAAAGGTTTCCCAAGTAAATAGTGTCTCCAGACTTGAAGCGCATGAACAATGGCAGCAAGTTCCAAATCATGAGGGGCATAATTCAGCTCATGCAACTTAAGTTTTCTACTTTCATAAGCAATGACTTGATCATTTTGTAACAAAACACCTCCAAGGCCTTCCCCAGAAGCATCCGTTATGACAGTAAAATTCCCATTGGGGTCTGGTACTGTCGACACTAAAATTTTCCTCCAAAATTTCCATTTCATTAATATATGTATTAGGAATAGGATGTTGTTAAGTGTAATTAGTAGTAGCGTCTGATAGAAGATAACGGTGCCGTCAATACGGTGCCGCCAATAATGTAGAGTACGGTAACAGTCAAAGTACAATAGGAATGTTGTAAAAAGTAAATATTTGTCGTAAGTGGTCCGGTAATGTTAAAATGTCAAAGGTTTGGGTAATTAGAGAAGTAGGGTCTACATGATTAGGAATTAGAAATATTATATTGCCTAATAAGGACAAGGAGTGAGGTCATAAATATTTTGTGTATTTTATTTGTAAAAATTCTAAAAATGTGGAACCCATGTAAAATGATATAGGTTTATCTTATCTTAAAGATAAGCTTACATTTACAGATAAGAGTTAAGGTATGGAATATGATTCGTCAGAGTGGATTTCTTATCCTATCATTAGAGATAGGATGGATAAGCCTGGAAGTTCTATAAATAGAGAGGCCACCCCCCTCATTTAGCATAGAAAGAAGTAGTGAGAAATCATTGTAGGAAGTGTGCGAAGGAAGCCATCAGTTTAAAGGTGTGTTGAAGAAGCCATCAAGAGGTGTAATTGTAAAGTTTCTCCCATAGTCCTTGTTGAAGTATCTCAATGGGTGAGATTGTAACAGTTTCATGTTCCAATATTATAATTTGTTTTGCATATTTCAGATCATGTAGCGTCAGTTTTGTACTTATCATAAGTCAATGGTATTCTTGTGTTCGGTTGTTGTTTTGCTTCCAGATTACATCCACCAAACTAAAGGCCTGTGCATTAGTAAATAATCATAGCACGAGGAGTTTACAACGGTGAAGAATTATCACAGTGCCGGATTAGGTGATGACTGGTACAGCCAATATAGGTGCAGAAGTCAACTGGTCTTTCAGACTTTTGAAAGCCGCTTCGCACTTGTCATTCCACATGAATTTCTTATCCTTCTTTTGCAATGAAGTTATTGGTGCAGCTACCTTAGAAAAAATCCTTTACAAATTTTCTATAGTAACCTGCAAGACCCATGAAGCTTCTTACTTCGTGCACATTCTTTGGTGCAGGCCACTCAGTTATTGCCACTATTTTTGAAGGATCTACAGCGATTCCTTCTTTACTTATGACATGACCCAAATAGTGAACTTCTGAATCAAAGAAAGAACATTTGGATAACTTACCATACAACTTTCTCTTTCTCAAAATTCCCAAAACTATCTTCAAATGCTCATTGTGCTCCTCAACACTTTTAGAATAAATGAGAATATCGTCCAAGAATACAAGTACAAACTTGTCCAGGTATTCTTGAAAAATATTGTTCATTAAATTCATAAAGGCTGCAGGTGCATTAGTTAACCCAAAGGGTAGAACTGTGAATTCATAATGTCTGTACCTTGTTCGGAAAGCTATTTTATGAATATCTTCCTCTTTAATCCTTAACTGATGATAACCAGATCGAAGGTCTATCTTAGAATAAACCGCTGCTCCACGCATTTGATCAAACAGATCATCTATCCTAGGAAGTGGATATCGGTTCTTGATTGTTGCTTTGTTCAACATCCGATAATCAATACACAACCTTAGTGTTCCATCCTTCTTTTTCACAAATATCACAGGTGCTCCCCAAGGTGAAACACTTGGTCTAATCAATCCTTTAGACAAAAGCTCTTGTAACTGTGCCTTAAGCTCGACTAACTCAGTAGTAGTCATCCGATAAGGCACCTTGGAAATAGGTTCCGTCCCAGGCTTGATTTCAATGGTAAAAATCAAATTCTCTCTTGGGTGGTAACCCTGGTAATTCCTCAGGAAAAAACATCCCTGAAACCTTTGTAACAGTGGAATTTGCTTCATGTAATCACCATCTTCTTCTGAAGATTCAGATATCTTTACTGCATAAAGAGTACATCCTTTATTCTTAGCCTTTTTAAGCTGCATAGCTGACAGTTTTCTAACTGAAATTTCTCGTTTCACACCTTGAATCTCTGCTGATTCCAGCTGATCATCTAAACATTTTATGTTCTTTTCATAGCAATCTACCTTTTCTTTATGGTCAGCTAACCAATTGACACCAATAATAATGTCATACGATCCCAAAGGTGTAACATAGAGATCAACTTCCGTGGAGAAATTAGGTAAATCAAGGACTGCTCCAAAGAGACACATACTCACTGTATGAACAGAATTATTACCGTACTCTACAGTCCAAGATTTATCCATTTTCCCAGCTTTTCTTTTAAGTTTAGAAGCAAGTTTATTAGAAATAAAACATTCAGTAGCTCCTGTATCAAAAAGAATAGTGACAGGTATGCCGAATAACTTACCCGGAACTTCTATAGGTGTTGCTTGCTTTTTAGCTTGCTTGTCTGCTACTGCAGCATGTATCTTATGCTGCTGATTACGATCATCCTTCTTCAAAGGACATTGATTCGCATAGTGGTCCTTGCCACAATTGTAGCAGCCTCCTACAGGTCCCTTCTTAGGCTCAGCATTACCTCCAGCCTTGTAATTGTCACGCTGTCCTCCATAGGGCTTCTGCCCATTGTTATAATTTTTAACAAAATTATCCCTTACATTTCCAGCAGGCTTATTTACTGCTGCTTTCTTGTTGTTATCTCCTGGAAACTTACTCTTGTTTCCAAACTTTTTCCATGGTCCTTTTTCTGGGTGCAAGAGAGGTTGAAGAAGGGTTTGCAGTCTTCTTCCGCACTTCCTCCTTATGAGCAGAAATAGCCTTTAATTTCTGTTCTTGCCTTATGGCCTTTTCAACAACTCCTTCCATAGTGGTTGGACTGTGAACATCGACCTCTCCCCCTATCACTGGATTCAATCCCATGATGAATTTCCGTATCCTGAACTTTTCGTCAGTTTGATACTGCGGTACATACTTGAGGAGTTTTGTAAACCGCTCCCAGTATTCAGTTACCGTTAGCTTCCCTTGAGCTAAGTTCTGAAATTCTGTCATTTTCTGATCATAGAAAAGTTGTGGCAGCCAACGTTGCCTAAAATAGCCTTTAAATTGATCCCAAGTAATATTGGTCTCATCAATGTTTAGCTCAGCTTTTCGGCTATCCCACCACGAAGACGCTTCGTGAGAAAGCTAATAGGCTCCCCAAATAGCTTTGGTTTCTTCTGAGAAGTTCCTTATTGCAAAGTACTTCTCCATTTCGCTGAGCCAGTTCTCAGCTCCATCTCCTAATGTGGTGCCATCATACTTAGGTGGACTTATCCTTTTTATATCATTAGTGAGTTCTGCTGCCAATCTGGCCTTTTTGTTTTCTGGTTGGACAGGTGCATTCACAGCATTAACATCAACACCCGTGTCGGGGTTGTCCTCAGGAGGTTGCTGATTATTATTATCAGCTTCTTCATCCTCCTCATTTCCCGTCACCTGCTGTTCAAGCACAGCTAAGCGATCTCTTGTGTCCAACAGGGCAGCAAGGATCTCATCCAGTTTCTGGGTTGTTGCCCGCTCCTCCTTCAGGTGGAGCATTATTCGCAACGTTCCCCCTTGTTCTAACCATTTTCTGTTACAAGAAAATTCAGGTTTTTATCAGATTATGGACTCAATAGGTCCAAGAGCTGCAACCTTCAGCTCTGATACCAAGATGTAACATCCTCATTTTAGACAATAGAACAAGTCAAAAATTTTTTTTTTTGATAATTGCATACTGGTTCTAAATACATAATTTAGAACTCACAATTCAAATAACCATTTATATAACAAACAACCATATGCAGCTGTAATGACTCGGAGTACCTCTGATCTATTCATTCCATGACTCGGTAATCTACCGATCTATTCATGAGTAATAAGAGTCGGTGTTTTTATTTAACACATTACTCTTGCGGTTCTCTTCCCTAATCTGGGATTCAGAATGCTCTGTCCAAGGAATCTAACTGAATAATTGTTACAATTATTCATCGGCATCTCATCCCTTAGACTAGGTGAATTAGGACAACGCAATCAGAAGCTTGCGATACTTTGGCCAAAGATTTGAAACATACTGTTCATGTCTCGTATTCCTTAACGGCATACTCGTCAATCTGGAATACATCCTTCACCCTATTCATATGTTATATAGAATGTCTTATACTGACTACTGTCAGTCCTTCCCTTCACAACTGAATCACTCGGAGGCAGATTAACAAGGTGATAATGTTATATGGATGACCACGAGGATTAGGGATATGATGACATACTGGTTCAACCTTGCAGTTCAACCAGTGTGTCATGATACCCCGAATCTCCTAGGCAGCCTTATAACATGACCACATTCTTAATCGGTCCCAGGGTAACTCGTGTGAAATCAAGTGTAAATCTTAGCGATCAATGCAAAGGGTGTCACCATAAGTCATCTGCATTATTGTAACTTCGAGAAGATCCTAATCTTCTCGGAGGTACAACTCTGCAGTTGACTTATGTCATCAACCTTTAAATCTGCCTCGAAAAGATCTACTCAGTAACACGCGTTACGTGCTTGAGTTTAAATTACTTTAAAGACTTTTCCCTAAGGTTTAGCCTTTCCGATCCTTGGATTCTTTGTCTTAGGATGACCCTCCTCTATAAAACCCATTACTTGGTAGAGATATTAAGGTCAAGTTCTTCATCAAGGAGTCATTAGAATACACCTGATTCTAAAGCAACAAAATTGGACAGTATCTCATAACCTTTGCTTGAGATTGCCAACTGAACTCCATTTGATTGTATATCAGTTCTCTTAACTGAAATTTATATCATAATTTTGGTATAAAGATATAAATGATTAAGAATCCAATTTAATATTGTCCTGTTATCCTTAGGACTAGGGATTAGTAATTTAATCCAGCTTGTTTAGCATTCTCTTCTAGGCTCATTTTTAACCTATCTTCTAGAAAGATAATTATTTAAATCCAATATTGCTTTTGCTAGAACAAATTAGAACTACTAAAATCTCATAAGAATTCAATCTCATTTTCATGCAAGCTTTCATTGTCAATCACAAAAGCATCCATATTATACAATGATAACAATGCCCCTTCGTTACATAAATCGAAGAAGGTCAACTTTCAGAAATAGAATACAACACATAAGTTTCAAACACTTATTTCCATTCCTATCAAAACTATACAATTACATTTTATGCAACAGCATACTGGATACAATGCTAACGGAAAAGAAACATCTTTTCACATATAGTACATCCATAAAATCAAGCTGTAATTCATTATAAATCCAATAAACAATCTGATTAGCCTGTCAGATCTGCATTGCTTTTACCTCTTACGGCAACCATCTGCAAAAATAGTCAACATGAGTCAGTTCAATGAACTGAGCATGATAAGCACCAACTTTTAAAACAATTGCTATCCATCAATTGTTTTCATTAAACACCCTGTTTAAATGAGATCAGATATTCACATAAGTAAACATACTCAGACTATGCCCTTGTAATACAAAATGATTACAAATATGTAACTCTGTCATTGTTACAAAATAGTCTTAATCACTTTCTAATATTTCATCAAATATTAAGAAACAAGGAACGAATGTACACAAACAATCATTGAATCCAAAATCACAACATTGGTCAGATTGTTTCATTCTTCCAAAAAGGGAATAACATAACAATTCGGGATTCCACCATTATGTTACAAAACAATTTCCCACTGTTAGACAAATATCAACAAAAATTAAATAAAGGAAGAGAAAGGACCAAACCATTCATACTTCCTTTAACATAAGTTCAATACTGAACCATCTTCACATATGAAAACATTCAACCAGTATATAAATGAACAAGTTAGACAAGCCGCAAGCAATATTGCTGTTTTGCAACCAACTTCATTGCATCAAGCAATCTGAGGTTTCCTAAAGACTATGCCATGACGTCCACACAGTATTTCCGAAACATGCTCAGTCAAAAACGAACTGAATAAACGGAAAGGAACATAGCATATCTATTCTTGCCTTGGCGCATGCAAGTCTAAGGTGTGATACTCGCGACTCACCCCAACAGGGCCAAAACACGAAATATTCAACCATGCTAAAGGAACAGTGACAAAACGACAGTGTCTCGTAAATCAGATTCAATAAGGTTCAAGCAATACAAGATACCTTCCAAAAGTTCATATGAATCCGAACAACAATAAAACAAATAATTGTATACGATTACATCCGAGCCCAACAATGGAGCTTATTTAATCATCAGGCAAGCAAATCCGATTACCGAATTCAAAACAAGAAAACCGGCTGTACCTTGCCCATCTTTTACACAATTTTGCACAGATTGAAGACCTAAATATTCTCCTAAAGAATCTATACCACAAAAATCAATGCAACACAAAAGTAATTCCAGAAAATAACAGAGGTCTTAGTACATGTCATTCCTTCCAACCACTGGTTTATCGTTCACCAACTATTTAAACATATTCGGCTCAAATATAATATAAATCATTCAATCGACTCCTCAGATTCGTCCAAATCACAACATTTATAAATCTATATATATACACACACACTGTATACTGTTAATGGGTTTATACTCATTTCAAAACAAGGAAAACAACTGAGCCTCTTCAAAACTTTCGAACAGCTTACACAAAAGAATGCAATGCATGCCCAGGAAATCTATATCCTTAAGCATTACAATCAGCAGTGAACAAAAGACCTGTTACCTCTACAAGGCTTCCACGAAGACAAATAAAAAAACCCATGGATGAATCTACATTCTCAGCAGTGGACAGCAATATATGATTCAATCAAGAACTCCTCTGAGTCGTCCAAATAAGTATAGATGTATCAATATTGTACACAGTCAACAATAATCCCGTTACCACAATAACAAGGAAGAACAACTTCCACTGGGTCGTAAAGACTACGGTAACACAACAGTTACCCGTTCACAAGCAAAAATTAGAAGACAAATGAAACCCAAAAAGTATCATTAGTCACTGTCAACAAAAACCACGACAGAGTTTCCAAAATTTCCTAAAACACTGAACAATCAAACAGGTACACCAGTATCCTTCCCTACTGTTTCACAACAGTATTGGCGATTAAAAATCGACAACAAAACAGTGGTCTATACCCTACACAAGTATATTCGATGGGTTCATGCCAAACAGGCCGAGCATTCATGCCTTTAAATATATAAATATCTCACATATTTAAACCAGAAAGAATACACAAGGGAATAGAGCCAAAATTCAAATTTAACAAACACCCATCTAGGGGAAATTGAAAAATCGAACCAGAAGAGATACAGTACCAAAATCAAACAAGATCTCCATAGAAAATCATCCATTTTCTCAAAACATTTGAACAGAGTTGTTCTAATGAAATCACTTGAAAGACAACAAGCTATTTAAAGGTTAGGGCCTAACATGCCTGGATTTTTGATCAATTTTCCGAATCAGACCACAGGAAGAGCTCAAACTTCCTTTTCTTTTTCCACGATAAAGCGACCAACAAAATTTTGCTGTCTCCATCACATATATATCCTCCATGATAGAGAAAAGAACTAGAGTAGTTCATACTTGCCATGCAACACAAAGAGAACTGGTGCGAAGAACCAGTAAACAAGCAGAGAGAGAGAGAGAAGACCGAAAATCGCGGCAAGCCAAACAAACCCCGAAATTTCCCATTTGCATGCCTTCTCACGAGTTTCGAGCTCAACTTCCAAGAATATTGAATTCCATTAAACTAACTTTCCCACTTAAACTCAACTTCCACCGACCGCCAGAATTGGCGACAGTCCAATGAAAATTCATGCCCATTTCCAAACTTAGCGAATTGCCACGTCAGAACAGGTTAGCCGTTGCCTAAACCTTCGCCATGACCTGTCCCTCATCCTTATCCCAAGCATTAATTTCCATAGAAAACGCTGCCCATGGTTCGCACCCCTCCATAGGCCCCTTCATAATCTCCTCATTAGTTAGGTTAGTATCTTAGGTTAGAATTTAGGGTAATACCCATACTAACCAATTTACACATAGATACTAACTTAGGATATTAACACATAGCCCAGGTCTAGGTTAGATTAACACTAATCTAACCCCTAGGTTAGGTTTTAGTTTTAGGTTACTAACCGTTAATAATTCCAGTAAGGTATAACATTTTATATGCCAAGAAAAGACCCATAATCATGCATCTCCGAGCAGGATTCACTCCTATACAGCCGTTAGGCTACAGGAATATACATGGTAGAATTATTACTTGGTCCACGTCTGAGACCTTCCAGATATACTTCGATATCGGGAACCGATTCATTTACCAAGATCAGCCTGAGTCGTTCTCCTGACCAGCTTAAACAATGCTTCCATACCTTGCAACCTGTTCAAGGTCTGCGATCTAATTCATCACAAACAAATTTAAAGCATTACTTGGATCAATTCCACTGATCCAAGACTAGATATTATAGATGAATGTCTCTATAATTCATTCCGTGATCAGATTAATATTCAGACACAAAATGAAATAAATAAAAGAGTCTAATCATATTCTGACTCAGTCAAGATCTGCAATCTGCAAGGAAATTACAATACATATCAAGCATGATTTCTAAATCGAGGAACACATCCTTATACCAGAAATCACATATCAACACTTGTATGTCCAGGAGAAAGTAACAACAGGGCATAAGGTGATCAGACATTGTCTAAGAGTACGTACGGATCCCCAGAGATGGACACTACTTGAGTACCCTATCCATCTTGTTTTTTATAGTATGTAGTGTCATTTAATAGGTGTTCTAAGTGGGTAATAACATATGTGCATGCCTTAGGGGCGTGCATGCATTATCTAGCACGCGCAAGCATTCGAGGTTGGGTTAGGTCATATGCGCGTGGGTGCATATGTAGTTATAAAGGGAACACATGCATCATTAGGGGCACATATGTTTTTGGGAAAGGGGAGATAAACGGTCACACACACATGTGTTAGGATGAGTGCGTAAGCACTGGAAAGGGTGCGTATGTGTGTTGAGCATGCATACGCTAACAAGGGAACACATGCATCAAATATGGGTTTTGGGAACAATTAGAAGAAAAGGGAAAGTGTTAAAAGGATATAGGGATGAATAGGCCAAGCATTAGATGATGTTAGATAGAAGAAAGGTTAATAAGTGTGTTGTTTTATCTTATAGATGCAGCTACCTGCCTTACATGTGTGGGAGCAACATGGATGGCTAGCCAAATTTGAGAACTTCTCGTGGCATGAGATGTCCTATTTGGAAATCACCCTATATGTTATAGGGCTTAGATATGTGGCGTATATATCACATATCACCTTAGACCATAACCTCCTTACAACCATAACTGAGAGGTGGCATAGTGAGAGCTAGTGTTTTAGGATCCCGATTTGTGAGATGAATATTACACTTGAGGATGTTTGGAGAATTTTATGAGTGCCTATTCAGGGTGAGTTGATAGAGTACGAGGAAGATGTTGCACATATTACAAAAAAAATTGATTGATTTCTTTAGTCTAGATGAGATACCTCAATGGGGTATGATAGTGCAGATGCATCGGTGCTTCACAGATCTAAGGTTATCACGGGTTCCAGTATATCTTATGGTGCTTGTCAGTGGAATTTTTATTATTGACAATATGGGTACATAATTTCCCTTAGGTATGATTGGTCTGATTTGAGGCTTGACCAGAGGAGAGCATTACCGCAAGGGATAGTGTGTTCTTGCACATCAATACTAGGATTTACATTTGACTATCTACCGTTGTCAAATGATCGTGGGGCCAATGACCTTACTATGGATATGGTCCTAGGACCATATAGTGATTGGTTTCCCTGTAGGAGCATTACAAGCCTGGGCCATGGATGGGCCTTCATTCTTTGGTTGGGATCCTGTTAGCAATGATGTGTGTGGACACATGGGGATACTTATTTCTATCATCATGCCTTCAATGATTTATAAATGCATATGATTGTATGGAGACCTTATAGACACTATAAGTGGTCAAAGGATCCATTGGAGCTCAAGCTTACCTTAGTGGAGAATTTTCTCATTGGGATTTGTGGGTATATTATGGAGTATTACAGAGTGGATCGAACATAGTGACAGTTTGGTGTCATTCAAGATGTTCCTAGGTCAAAGATGTGGTACACACACCACACCTGAGATAATTTTGACATTACACCTTTGATTAGGACATACTGAACTCAAGATAGTTTTGAGAATATGGTTCCAATTACATGGGCACCATTACAAAATATTATGGATCCAGCGACCACAGTGGCCTATACTTCTTGGTATACTACACTATTGTCAAGGTGATTGACTATCCCTCAGCCTACGTGGGACATAGGAGTGCGGCCACCACAAGAGCATCAACCTCGTAGAGGGAGAGGACAATGGGGGTTCCAGCAAGGTAGTGATAGTGATGAAGGGAGTGGTAATGATGAATTTTATGGAGATGGTGGGGATGGATAGGGACAGGGACAGGGACATCAACAAGTTCAGATGCCCCATGTGGGTATACAGGTTAGTATTCATGTGCCCTTATAGTAGGTTTCGTCACAGGGACCCATACAACATGCATCACAATAGGCTTGCATTATTATCCCACCACATAGCCCAGTAGGAGGTGGAGGAGATCAGGATCTATAGGGTGGAGGGGATTTAGAATCATTGTAGTAGTAGTTACAACAGGTGTTATCTCTTCAGCTCTAGGCCACCACAGAGAGAGATTGGGTCATTACTGAGAGGGATTAGGAAGTGGCAGAGAGGGAACAAATGTAGGCTGAGAGAGATCAGTTAGTTACACTACAGACACAGTATAGGAAACTATAGTGAAGTGAGATTAGCTCTAGACAAATTGAGTACAAGCTAAGGTTGTGGTGTCTAGGATTTCAGAGGAGGCTACCTCTCTACATCATTCTATCAATGCTTCTTCCACATCTCAGGTTTACATGGATATGGTTGCATCCATTGGAGAGGCATTGTATTATAGATATTTGTTTTATGATTTTGTTCTAGAGGGACAAAGATCCCCTGGATTTAGTCAGCATGCCATGAGCAGTAGTGCCTCACAGTTACAAAAGGAAGATACATCACCCAGGTCGGTAGAGAAACCACCAAAAGGTCAGCAGAGGTCACAGGTGATGGGACCACCACCTGATTAGAGGTCAAGAATTCCACTTGATGGAGAGATTCAGTCATAACTTTGTTTTTATTTGATGTATGTATTTTTGATGTACACCTCGATATGAAGGCACATTTTTTTATCGATTTTTAAGTATTATTTTTGGCTATGCCTTTCTATGTAGGAACATTTTTAATCAATGCTCCATGTATCTGATGATTATGTACATAGACACATTGTATGTGGAAATTGATATTTTTATAGATATATATATATATGATGATGTTTATGGGATTTATTTATGATGTTTATGATTGTATCACATGTTCTTGATTTATGAGATAGTATTAGATGACATGGCATGTTTTGATGAGCTACTTCATGTTCTACTTACAACATTTTGTGTATGGGATAGCAGTAGATGATATCATTTGTTTTGCATGTGACACTTATGATTGTCCATGTTATTATTATGGTTTATGTTTGAGGGGGAGAACTAAGGTGGTCTGTCTTACTCCTCGTGGAGATATTATATGATGTTAGCTTAGCATACATGTTTAATTTTCATGTTCATGATGATGTAGCTTATCCTTTTATTGATAGATGATTTATAGATGGGATGATGACATGATGACAAAAACTATACAAGTAAACAACAAGCACAACCTTGTCAAACCTAATTAAAGGAACACAACTATCTACAAGTTTGCAAGATAAAATGAAATCATTGTAATGTACAATAGATTAGAATAAAACTTAATCTAAGTAAGAAAATCAATTCAATTTAAAGAACACGACACAACAAATTAATGCAATTAAAACTATACAAACCAACAACTAAAAATAAGAAAACTACTACTTTGTTTTTGTAGGACAGTTTTGAAACATTTTTCACTATTTTTGGTGTCATCTTGAGCCAATTTTCAAGGCTTTTGTTCGTAATGTTTTCGATATTTTTGTAAGACAATGTTATATTGTTTTTGTAGTTTCATCCCTAAGAGGGTTTTTCTCAGATTTTTGTGTTGACGTGCAGAAAGTTGCGCCATTTTACAAAGCGGAATTTTTGTCGTGTCGACGTGTAGAAAGTTGCACCATTTTACAAAGGGAAATTTTTGTTGTGCTAACATGCAAAAATTTGTGCCATTTTACAATGAGCAGAGTTGTTTCTTCTTTCTAGGATCCGTTGATATTTTTTGTAAAATATTTAAAAAGCATGTTGGCATACACGATGACCTCATCCATGTTGCACCATGGGATGTTGCCATCCAAAAACTTGCCCAAGTCAACTGTTGACTTTTTAGATATTTTGTAAATATCTTGTAAGATATTTTGTAAGTAGTTGTTGGTTTGCTTTTGTCTTCTTCACTTCTCTCCTTCTATAAATACTAGAATACTTGTTGTATTCGGTGTGTACATTTTTTGTATGAAAAGATAAGTGAGGAGAGAAAGACTTTGTGTTTTCTTGCAACAAAACAAATATTAATATACATATTCAAACTTTGTGCTTAATATGTGTGTTATTTGCATCAGATCTTTCTTAAGTTAGATCTATGTTTTTATTCTGTTAGATTCATTCCTACTATTGTCATATGTTCATCAGTATTGCTTTAATTGTTTATGCAAGTAAGTTTGGCTTTGTTTACTACCGGCTCAAAGCATAAACCTTCTGACCTTTCCGTCTTGGAATTCATTTCTTTTCTTCCTTCAGATCTACCCTCCTCCGTTCCTTCCCTCCTACCTTTTTGTTCATTGTTGGAACTACCTCTACTGGGATGAGATCCCAAACCCCCTAAAGTTAGAATAGTGTAGATTTGCACAGATTCCTACTTGATAGATTAGCAATAAACCAGTTTCACTTTTTTGTCTCAAAGAGGGGCTATGCCTTGCACACTATTGGCCTGTTTCTCCATGACCTACCTAACTGACACTTTTTCAGACCAACAATTTTTGGTGACTCTATTGGTGATCGAACTCAGGAAATAACTAAAAACTGTAAAAATCACTACTAGATTACAAATTTTAACTCTTTGTTGAAAATTAAAATTTTTGCAGAATTGATCAAAACTGAAATTTTCCTTATGAAAATCCATAGATCTAGACCAGATAGAAACTTTTAGTTATCTAATTTTTTACAAAAACTTGTATATTTCAGTAGATCTGAGATTCTAAAATTTTATGATATTTTCAAAACCTTGCAAAATTCAGGTCAAAGATCCGAAAATCAGCCTACTGAATTGACCCACTTTTATCCTTATTAATATTTGTCAAAAAAAATGTAATCAGTTGTTATTAAAAAGGGTAAAATTAAATATTAAAAAAGTACATGCTGCTGATTTTTTCCAGAAAAATAAAGAAAATCAGCAAGTATAAACAAAAAGATTGTTGTAAATCTGCTCCTAATTGTTACAGATCTGAATGGGTATGCTGACGGGTGAACCATTTACTCATAGCAGAAGAGCTCATGGGGAAGTTGATCCAATTTTTGATCTACTTCGAAGGCACAATTTCAGTATCACTCCAGCATGATTCGCATCACTGAGCTCAGTAGATCGATCAGTAAGAAGTGCCTCGCCTCCACAAAAGAGCTGAATTTCATAGGGTGCCTCGACATCAACTTGTAGTGCTCTTTTGCTAAGTGGAACCACACTCCCTGCTCACGTTCTTTTTCCTAATTTTCAAATGGTAGAAAATCTTCCTTGTACCATGGGGAAATGCCATGGGTCCTCTAGCACTGCCGCATCCAGTCAACCCCCTCCCTCACAGAAATCACAAAAATTTCCTAAAATTTGATGGGAGTGGAAATCAAAGCATGGACGCGCATATAGCTACGTTTATTATGTCATACAGCATTCTGGACGTGACTCATGAGGACGTATCGGTACGTCTCTTTTTTGGAGACCTTTGTAAGGGCCTACAGTAGAATGGTTCCAACATTTACCAGCCAGATCCATCACCAGTTGGGACACATTGCAGACTGCATTTGAAGACAGATACAAACCTTTCAGAAGATGCATTTGCATTATTTTCACAAATCACTCACATGAAGAAGGAGGCCAATGAAACCATGCACGATTTTATCACCCGATTCAATTCGTTGATCAACTGTGTGTCGCTTGCCATGATGCCGACATTAGAGAA
Source organism: Taxus chinensis (assembly GCA_019776745.2). NCBI lineage: Eukaryota > Viridiplantae > Streptophyta > Pinopsida > Cupressales > Taxaceae > Taxus > Taxus chinensis. Next base: position 288,127,591 of record CM034155.1, read on the forward strand.
TCAAAAGTGTTTCTTCTTGAATGCCATGAGTTTGAAAGTAAGTTTCTTACTTTTACAGGAACAAATACCCACTTTGGTCCTTGCTCAAGCTATGGCCATTCGGATAGAATACAACCTTCTTATATCCAGTGAGTTAAAACGAGAGCCATCAAAATCAAAGGCTTCAACTTCTTCTCAGGCTACCTCATCAGATCTAGCATTCCAGAAGATGGTGAATGACTTGCTCTCATTAAAGAAGAAATTGGCTCAAACATCGTCTACTACTCCATACCGGGATATCCCATGGAGGAACTTCACTCCCAACAATGCCCCCCAAAGGCCGCATTTACCTGCTACTTCTCCAAGGTTAGCAATTGAAGCCCCTCCGGTTAATGCTTTGGTTGAAATCAAAGAAGATGATCCAAATTACGAAGAACCTTCGTCGCAAGGTGAAGATGATCAAGATGTCGGTGAACCAACTGGTGACTCTACTATTGGGTATATGGAATTTGAAGATGAGGAATCTGATGAAGAAGAGGGTACCCAAGGGTATGTGAGAAGATAAATCATACGTGGTTTTCACTCGCTCACAAGGAAAAGAAGTGAAAGGTTGCTGCTGAAAAACAAAAGGAACAGGCTGTGGTAACTCCTCCTCCAACGATCGCTAAAAGAGGTAATCCCCTTCCTACTCAACCTCCAGTTAAACCTTTTGTAAAGAAATATTTTCCTCCTATTTCTCCTCCAATTCAGCCTTCCTCCAGTCCCATAAAGACTAGTAATCCTCCTCCACAAATGTGAAATGAAGGACTCATTCCTTCATTAGTGCAACCCTTGGTCGCATTCGATATAATTGATCATGCCAAAAAGACCAAGATCCAGATGTCTGAAGTTGAGTACCTTCAGTCCAACCCAGAGCAACTTATAAGATTAACTAAGTATATCTAAAGCCAAGCTTCATCCCTCCTCCCATTTCCCCAAAAGGAATTCTTCCCATTCCTCTTACGTCTCATGTAAACGTCACCTTGACTTCCGTGCATTAGGGAAAATTGAACCTTTTTACCTATCTCTCCTAATCAATGGTCATAAACTAAGTAACTGTATAATTGATTCTGGAGCTTCTGATAATGTTATGCCAACAAAGGTCACCCATGCTTTGGGCCTCACACTTACTAAACCTTTTGGCAGATGCTACTCCATGGAAACCAAACAGGTACCATTGATTGGTCAAATCAAGGATGTGCAGTTTGCATTCACGGCATTTCCTGAGAAAAGGGTAAAAATGACTATTCTCGTAGCTGATATTCCAGCAGCATACGAGATATTGCTAGGGAGGAGATTTTGTAAAGAAGTTGGTGGGGAAATTCATATGGATTGGTCCAAAGCCAGGATTCCTGTCAAAGGGGTGATGCAGACATTGGAACCAGAGTCACAAAAGAAATATCTAGTCACCAACTTTGATGACCCTAAGGCTCAGATTCTTTTCAAATTTTCAGGGATGGGGAACTACTTTTTGTCCACTGACTCAGATAGAATGGATTTTCTCGTCTAAAAAGAGGATCTCAACAAAGTATGGACATTGCAGTTTGATGGCAGTTGCGCGACAAGTGGATGCGGTGCTGGGGCTATTCTAATATCTCCTGAAGAGGATATTTTCCCTTTTTCTTTCAAGTTGCAGTTCTTCAATACAAATAATACTGCTGAGTATGAATCCTTGTTACTTGGCATGCAAGCTGCAAAAGAGAAGGGAATCAAGAATCTGAGAGTGCAGGGTGATGCTGAGCTAATTGTCAATCAGGTAAAAGGGATATATCAAGTAAAAAATGACCGGCTCAGACACTACCGCAATGTAGTATGGGATAGCATCGAAGAGTTTGATGCTTTCTCAATCAAAGTAGTTTTGTGAGCTCAAAATGACATGGCTGATTCATTGGTTGTCTCAGCCTCTCTCATGCTTCCTCACCCAGGGTTAAAGATGGATACATATACCATTGAAGTGGTTTTTTGCCCAAGTGTACCAGATAATTCACAGCACTGGCAAGTGTTCAATGATGACAACCAACTTATCACCTTTTTGGAGAAAGCTGACAAATTTCAAAGAACTTCATTTCGATGGATCAACTTCTACGTGTCGTGAGTCTCTCACCGGTCAAGCACATGAATCTGAAAAATATACAGTGATACAACTCAAAGGAAATAAGATTCCAAAAGGTTTGGTTTCCTTACAATGATTATTTGATAATCATGACAAAATTTTGTTAAGAAAAAGTGATAGGATGATCCGAAATCCTAGGGTTCTCTGCGAAACTAAATTTCCGTAAAACCCCCTTGGGTACTGCCACGAACATCAAAGATTCCATGAATATCGGGAAGTGTTGTACGCTTCGATAAGAAAAAATGAAAATTCATTAAGTTGGCTAAAAAATTATATGGATATTGTTAGCTTTGGTCTTATGCTGATCTAAAGTATTTCGAAGCCAAAGGGCATTCTACATGACATTCCACTCAAAGACGACATCAATCCTTTTCCATCAAAAGCAAAGGCACTGACAACCCTAAAATCTCAGGCACCATCCATTTTGGCTGCCAAATTCATCAGAAGATGCTGGATGCAAATAATTATTTTTCCAATTCATCACAGTACCTAGGTTGTAAATATTGTGCCACGTGCGGAAGAACGAATGGTGAGATACGCATATGCATGGACTTTCACAACTTGAAACCAATTTTCATCTTTAAACGTAGATAACTATCCACTGCCAATAATGTGATCAAGTACTACTAGGCAGTAACTGGTTTAAAATGGTATTTATGCTTCGGTTTTTTCAGGTTACTGATTTAAAATCAAGTCGCACTTCTAAAGAAATTTGAAAAAACAACATTCACCTACTCCTTGGGGTACCTTCACCTATGACAGAATGTCATTCATTTTGATCAATGCCGATTAAAATTTACCTTCCAATAAAATGGACGCCATTTAAATTCAAAGTATTTTGATGGGAAAAGTCATCGTAGTTTACCTAGATGACCTAACCGTGTTCTCAAAAAAGATGAAGTGATCACTTACCAATCATTTGGAACAAGTCTTGACAGATGCCGAGAGCATGGGATTTTTGCTGAAATCCCAAGAATTCAGTTTTTTTGGATTAACTCAAAAGGAAACCCGATTAGGACAGCCATTAACTAAGATAGATGTCGAAAGATTCAAGGCTATTGAGCCTTACTTTGCCTACAAGAAAAAGGTTTCATCATATATCTTTCTTCTGATGGATCTGGAAAAGGTAAATCTGTCGCTCAATTTGGGTATTCTAAACTCTAACATACACTTCATCATTGTGTCCATGTATATCGTGGAATGCTAAATTGTACGCAAGAACTACCACCGAAAATAGTTCTAAAATTTAGCTTATGGCTATTACCTGTTAGAAGCATTCATCAATACAAACTTTGAAACTAACAATGTCTAACAACAAATGAAACTGAATGGACCTAAGTTCCATGGCTATTATAATGGTCCTTAATGCTGATACAAGAACATGAATGGGGGCTATTTCAAAGTTGGGCCACAAGGACATCCCATTGACCCAAGCACTATTAAGAAAGCACCCTTCAAGAAAACCTTCAAAAGGGCAAGGAAGCTCTTAGTCTCTTTGCTATATCATTTAGACTCTAAAAAGGTAGGTTAGCCCAAAGGATAAAGGTCATGATTAGGAATGGATAAGGTTTCTTTATTAAAGACTTCTTTAGAAGGGTTTAATACATGACATTATCAGGTGTCTAGAAGCCCATTAAATCTAGGTATCTAATTAATTAATAATAATTAATTAGTCCATCGTTAATTAGGGTATTTGTTGGATAGGCAACTGGAATTAATTCATTCCGTGTAATTAATTAATGATGATATGAGGGGAGTGCCTTGTGACGAATGTATTGATTTGTGAGAAAGGTGATAAATCACAATTTACCTATTTAAATTGCTTGGGCATAATTATAGCGGAATGGATGTATAGTTATGTATGGTCGAGATTCTTTAAGCTAAAGGAAATTAAACACGACATTCCACTCCCCGATGATGTCATGAGCTTTCTCAAGCCTCATGAACTAAAGATGTCATCATTTAAAAGCATAATCTTAGGTCCATCTGGATAAAAGGATCAGAAGATGCTTCAGGATAGTAATTCTATTTTTCATACAATAGTTGTCTAGTACCTGACACGGTTTAAGTCTATCCTGTGCATGTGCAATAAGAATGGCGAGATACTACAATGCGTGAATTTCGCAAAGGTCCAAGAATATGATCTAGACATCAACCAAAAAATTTGGTAACTAGGTCCATTGCTGTCACCTAATGGATCTGACTAATAGTAATGACCATTCGGTTTGAAGAGAATGTTGATCACATTGCTGGTGAACAGTTTTTCAATAGAGAAATGGATTCTTTTCCCATGGTTCTGTTTGTCATTCCAGTGAAGATGGGATTCTAAAGTCACGTTAGTTCACCACCTATGGAGAGTGCCCAACTCGCCTAACAATAAGGAATATCGTTCGGTTTGACAGTGTTGGTGCCACCTCCAGAAATGGACTTTGCATTCAAAGGATGATGGAAAAAGTCATGTAGTTTCATGACCTGTGTTCTCCAAAAGATGAATGATCACTATGATCATTTGGAACAAGTCTTGATCAGATGCTGAGAGCACGAGATGCGTTGGTAAATCCCAAGAAGTCAATTTTTGGGGTCACCGAAGGGAATCTACTAGGACATGTTGTCATTTTAGAGAAGGAACTATGATAGATGTCGAAAGGGTCAAGGCTATTCAGAGCCTTACTTTTCCTACAAGAAAGACTGGTGTTCACTCTTTCTTTAGGAAACGGTAAATTTTCTTAGACGCTTTGTTCCTGATTTTGCTGAGAAGACTCGTGATCATATATCTAATATGATGAGAGGGTCCCAAATATTCTGATGGAGTAAGGAAGGTTATTTGTTGACAATCATTCGAAGACGGATAAAATGCTCTGACATGCTTCCATCTAGTGAGGTACTGCACTATTGACGCATAGTAGACTTCATCATGTACATTTATGCGTTTGTCGCATGACTGTACAGGAAAGACTTCATCTTGATGTACAAATAGACTTCGGAGGATATTGGTGCGCATACTGTATCAGCTATCATGCAAAAGAACTCTGAGGATATTTCCTTGATTTATTTCATGCTCTCATCTTAAGCCTCATGAACTAAAGATGTCACAATTGGAAAAGCATGCCTTTGCCATGGTAAAAGAAGTCAAAAGTTTTCGCTACTATATTCTGAATTCTCATACAGTAGTGTTGGTTCCTAACACGGATGTTAAGTCTATCATGACTCAACAAGAGTTAGGGACGATTACAAGGAATTGGATTCACAAAGGTCATTGAAGAATATGACCTAGACATCAAACCAACCAAGTTGGTAAGAGGTAAGGGCATGTGTCAGCTAATGACTGAAAATAAAGACTCAGAGGTGCAGACCTGAAGAGAAAGTTGATCACATTGATGGAAAAAAAAGTGAACTGGAAAAAGTGGATTCTTTTCCCATGGTTCTATTTATCGCACCACCAAAATGAATGGTATTCTGACATCATGCATTCTTTCTCACCTATGGTGAGTGCCTAACTCATCTACAAGCCACAAAGGAAAAGTGAACAGTGAAACTCATAGCCGCAAGATATGTCATATGGGATGATGGATTATACAAACATGGAATTGACAGTGTTTTTCTATGATGTGTTGACAAGCCACAGCAGGTAAAATTGTTGAAAAATTTTCACGACTCAACATACGGTGGTCACTTCTCCTCATTCATGACAGCACATAAAATCATTCGAGCCAGGTACTATTGGCCAACCGCTATTTCAAGATACAACCACTTGGGTAGCAAAATGTGAACTTTCCCAACAGTTCGTTGGCAAACCAAAGCTAGCTATGTTTCCCCTTAGGCCCGTCATCATTGATGAACCATTCAAGATAATGGGAATTGATTTCATTGGAGCACTCAATCCTCAATCAAGTGCTAGACATAGTTACATCCTAACAACAACGGATTACTTCACGAAATGGGTGGAGGCCATACCTGTCATGAATGTCACTTCTAAAGTTGTTTGTAACTTCATCAAAGAGAATATTATTGTGAGATTTGGCATTCCACGCAAAATTGTTGCTGACAACACTTACAACTTCTCTTCACAAGAAGTTATTGGTTTTTGTTATGGATCTGAAATAACCTTGGCTCATAACTCTAACTATTATCCTCAAGGAAATGGTCAGGCAGAATCCAGCAACAAGAACCTGGTGACTATCATATGGAAGGTAATTGATGAAAACCAACGGTCCTGGCACAAATCACTGTATGATGCTTTGTGGGAAGATTGTATCACTCCAAAGAGGTCTCTCGGCATGTCACCTTTCCAGGTGTTATATGGGATCGATGCTAAAATCCCTATCTCTGTAGAACTTCCTGCTCTATGCTTGGTTCAAGCAATTGAAGATGAAACTTTTTAGAATTCTCTTGAAAAGAGGATTATGTACCTAACAGAACTTGAAGAAAAGTGAGTGAAAGTGGTTGACAAGATCACTAAACATCATAATCAAGTTAAGAGGTTGTTTGACAAGAAAGCTAAGCAGAGAGATTTCCAAGTGGGAGATCTTGTTCTTCTGTGGGACAAACGAAGAGAACCGAAAGGTATGCATAGGAAGTTTGAATCTCTTTGGAGAGGGCCATACAAAATCAAGTAGCTCAATGGAGGGAATAGTTTCTATCTCTCATATCTGGACGGAACCGAAGCTCCTACTTCCCTATAGTGGGTAGCACTTGAAGATCTTCAGGAAGTAGAGCTTGCTCTCTTCTTTGTACAGTTTTCTTTTCGTTGTGTGTTTGCTTTTTGTTGTTGTGTGTTCCCTTTATTTTTCCTTTTATTCACCCTCTCGTCGCCCTTGTTTTTGACTCTCTGTAACCCAATGGATAGGCACATGAAAATATGGGATTCTCTACCCTTAAGTTTCACTTAAAGATAGTCCCCAGAAAGAGCCAGTTGTTATCCTACAAAATTGACAAGGGCAATTTGCAGGTAACCATACCAAAAATTCTGTTTTGGCCCCCAAGGAAGTTTGACAATGTTCTAAATAGCCCAAAACTCCCTTTCAGAAATCAAGTTGTTTCAAGACTTAGCCACTTTTAGCCCATTTACAAAGGGGTGAAAATGTCGTGTCGACATGCAGAAAAGTGTGCCCATTTACAAAGGGGTGAAAATGTTGTGTTGACATGCGGAAAGTTGCACCATTTTACAAAGGGGAATTTTTGTCGTGTCAACGTGTAGAAATTTGCACCATTTTACAAAGGGGAATTTTTTTCGTGTCAACGTGTAGAATGTTGTGCCATTTTACAAAGGGAAATTTTTGTCATGTCAACGTGCAGAAATTTGCACCATTTTACAAAGGGGAATTTTTGTTGTGTTGACATGTAGAAAGTTGCACCATTTTATAATGGGTAGATTTGTTTCCTCTTTCTGGGATCCATTGATCATTTTTGTAAAATATTTAAAAAGCATGTTGGCATACACGATGACCTCATCCATGTTGCACCATGGGATGTTTCCATCCAGTAACTTTCCCAAGTCAACTATTGAATTTTTATATATTTTGTAAATATCTTGTAAGATATTTTGTAGTTGTTGGTTTGCTTTTGTCTTCTTCCCTCCTCTCCTTCTATAAATACTAGAATACTTGTTGTATTCAGGGTGAAAATTTTTTTGTATGAAAAGAGAAGTGAGGAGAGAAATACTTTGTGTTTGCTTGCAACAAAAAAATATTAATACACATATTCAAACTTTGTGCTCAACGTGTGAGTTTTTTGCATCAGATCTTTCTTAAGTTAGATCTATGTTTTTATTCTGTTAGATTCATTCCTAATATTTTCATATGTCCATCAGTATTGCTTTAATTGTTTCTTCAAGTAAGTTTGGCTCTATTTACTACCGGCTCAAAGCATAAACCTTCTGACCTTTCCATCTTGGAATTCATTTCTTTTCTTCCTTCAGATCTACCCTCCTCTGTTACTTCCCTCCTACCTTTCTGTTCATAGTTGCAACTAACTCTATTGGGATGAGATCCCAAACCACCTGAAGTTAGAATAGTGTAGATTTACATAGATTCCTACTTGATAGATTAGTAATAAACAAGTTTCAATTCGTTGTCTCAAAGAGGGGCTCTGCCCTTCACAATGTTGGTCTGTTTCCCCATGACCTTCCTAACCAACGATTTTTTAGACTAACAGGATGCCCCTAGTGTTAGATGGGAATATGCAAAGGTAGGATGCCATGTGTGTATGTGAAAGAAGGTGAAGATGCGAAGGTTCCCCCTAGTGTTTAGATGATAATGTAAAAATGTGTGCCTTTCACATATATAAGAGAATACATTATCTGGATCAAGGCCATGATGAATATGTTCAAAAGGATCTAAAATTATGGGGAAAACGAGCCCTAGATTAAATAAAGTGTACCCCTTCTAGATATGAGATATGCTTATGAAAAATTAATCCTCCCAAGGCACCGAAAATTAGTTTTGACCAAGGTACCTACCCAATCTGCCACAATTGCATGGTTTTCGCACTTGGATGACTTGTTTTCTTTTTTCTTTTTCTTGATTTTTTTTTGTTACTTTTTTTCGGAACCTCATACTCAAGAATAGAACCAATTGAGATGCATTGTGTTCATGGGATCCTTGAGTTCCTCACCATCTTGGTGAGTAATGTTTTACATTGCTGAACCGTACTTAGCGACCATCACATTAAAAGAAACAATAACCATATCATACCAAGCCAAGAACTTAGATTCTAATCAAACACCATGATCAATAAGATGAAAGAAATTTTCCAGACTAAATTTACATAAAAATTTGCAAACAAATGAGTAAAAATATCATTTACTATTATGGAACTCAATGAAATACAATGAGAATGGGCCTTGCTTAAATAGAAAAGGAATAACAATCTAAGAACCATTAAAGGTCATAGATCAAGCCATAAATCAAGGAAATAACTAGTCATCAAAGAAATAGTCAAGACCATAGATTTAGGAGAGAAGTAGACATCAAGGATCTATTCAAGACCATAGATCAAGGAAATAACTATACCTAACAACTAGATAATATACCCCTAATATATAAATAAACAAAAAGACTTATCCACACACATAAGTGGGTGAGGATAAACACAATAAAGGTAAATAAAGTACCTAGGTGAACATGAGATAAGGTAAATACCTATTCTAACACCCCCCTCAAGTGAAGCTAGGGTAAAAAATAGAAGTGTAATGTCTATAGTATGAGTCCCAGAAACTAGTTCTGATGAGGTACTCATGTACAATATATCCATGAAGAAATCTCAAACCAAAATAAGGAAAGAATCCTGCTAGAAGGAAAGAGAAAGAATAAGAAGAAGGAAGATGTTCTCACAAACACCCCCAAGAACAAATTCCGAAACCCCAAGCATACCATGCAACTCAAGCTAGCAGGTGATTCAAAAGGCTTCGTAAATATGTCCCCAACGTTCTGTTGAGTCAGAATGTACTCCAAGAAAATAACTTCACCCTGAATGTGTTGATGAATTAATTGGATGTGTATCTCAATATGTTTGGTCCACCAGTGCTCAATTTGGTTGCAAGAAATGTGAATTGCGCTTTGGTTGTCACACCAAAGTACAGTTGGTGAATCCTGTGGGAATCCAAACACTATCAATAACTGTCAAAGATAAATAATCTACTAACTCACTGTAACTATTTCCCTATACTCTACCTCTGAAGATGAAATTTATTTATGCAACTAGAAGATTTTTTCTCAACCAAATCCTTGTAGACTTTGAAGTGTGAAAAACATAACTTTTGTACTTGAGAAAATAAACCCAAGTACACCTTGAGAAATTATCAATAAACATAAGTGCATACCTAGCTCCATTGAAAGAGGGGGTAGGAAAAACCATCAAATCACTATGCACAAGATCAAGTGGTGAAGAAGCTCTCTTAGAAAAATTCTTAGGAAAAGGATCTTGGTTTTGTTTCCCTACTGTACAACCATGAAAAACTCCCTCAAGAAAAGAAACTCTAGGAAGACCATCTACCATACCATGAGTGCTCAAGGCCTTTAAATATTTGTAATTGAGATGTCCAAATATTTCTTTCCAAATCTTACTCTCTGAATCTGCATGAGAAACCAATCTTTTTCTTATAGAGGAAGTGTCATCAAAACCCTCAAAGTGATATAGTCTAGAATTATGATCAACAATACCTTGAGAAACAAGTGAATGAGGATCCAAAAAAGTTCATAATTATGTCCCATGTGGTGTAAAATTCATTGTTTTCCCTTGACCAGAATGAAAAATTTGATATACAGAAAGTAAATTTGTAGTGATGTTGGGAACATATAGTACATCTTAGATAGTGCCACCATCAAGTTGTATATCACCTTTTCCTTTAACAGAAAGAAAGGAATAACCTCCAACCTCAATTTTTGAAGTATAACTCAAACCTAGAGAAACAAAAGACTCCTTGGAAGAATTCATATGATGAGAAGAACCAGAATATATAACCCAACTGTCTGCAAATGCTGACTGAGATCTCCCAACAACATTAAGTGCTTTTCCATGTTGATCATAAGGACGTGGAATTGAGATTAAGAAAATTGTATTTCTTGACTGCATTCTCTAAGGCTTGCATTCTCTTATAACACATATTTTCTTCGTGACCACTACCCCCACAAAAATAGCATGAAAGGCTAGAATTATTCTTAGATTTAGAAGACTCCTTGGGTTTAGAGTTGTTTTCTTTGGGTTTAGGAGCATTTTAAGACGGAGAAGGGGTGAATTTGGTTTTACTTTTTGGTTTTCCCTTGCCCTTAAGATTAGAGGAAACTAATTCCTTTTGAGAGGTGGAAGACTCAATGTTGGAAAATTTAGATTCTTCCCTAATAAGTCTTTCACAAAATGTTTCTAAGTTAGACATTTTGAATGTGTCACCTAAGGCATCCATGCTAGTGAAAAAGGTAGAATCAAAAATTTGGAATGGTCCTCTCAACTTGGATAGAATCAAGTAAACACACTCTTCATCCCTCTTGTATCTTCCACTCCCCTTCAACTATGTCAAAAAATGCTTGAAATTGGTAAGATAGTCTATAATTGTTGGAAAATCTTCAGGAGTAAGAGGGGTGATCTCAATTTTGATTTACATGGCTCTCATATGATCCACCCTACCAAATAAATCCTCCAATTTCTCCCATATTTTAAAAGGAGAGTCACATTATTTCAAATGAACCAAAATTCTTTCACTTACATAAGTTCCTATCAAACCCATACACTCATCAAATTTGCATTGGTACTGAAATTTCTCATATTCTCTAGTGAATACTAGTTTCTCTGAAGAAGATAAAGTCTATACTACTTTATGCTTAATTATTGTTTCTATTCATAGTTTCCATGTGTGGTAATTACATGTTGTTAATGTCTCAACATGATCTAATGAAAAAGTAGATAAAGACACCATCCTAAAAACATCACCAAAATAAATGCAAGAACCAAGCAATGCAACAAGACCCCTAAGCAATGCAACAAGAGACCCCTAGAGTTTGGCACTATATAATGAGTGTGTGTTGCAATATGACACTTTATAATTATAGTGCAATTCTCAAATTAAATATTTCCAATGGAAAGATAACAAAAAAGAAGAAATTTTTTTCCAAAAAATAGCACTCAAAACCGAGTTACCGATCAAAAGATACAATCTTTTCAATATTATACTCTACTATTTATTTTAGTTTCCACTAACACATGATAAAATGATCTTTCCTTCACCACACAAATAAAATGAAATGGGGTTGGATTTAATCACCTACTAGTAGGAATCACAAGCTTTAAGCCCTCATATGACCAAGTGAATATGAGCTAAGGTAAATACCTACTCTAACACACATATGGTCCTAACCAGTTTGGCTCAAACTTTCCTTTCTTTTCTTTGTCCTTAACAGTGTTAAGCTGGTTCTCCTTGAGTAATAGATCTCCTACCTTGAATTGGAAAGGTATTATCCATTTTTTGTAACCTCATGAAACTTGATTCTGATATGATTTTAAGTGATTAAGTGCCTACATACGTTTCTCATATAGTATATCCAACTTTTCTAGTCAAGCCACTCAGTAGTCTTCATCCATGTCCAAATAGTCCCAAAGAGATATTATTAGGGAAGGAAGCTCAATATGCAATGGTATGATAGCCTCAGTGCCAAAGACTAGTGAGTAGGGTGTAACAACAGTAGGAGTGTGGATGGAGGTTATATAAGCCCAGAGGGTGGGATGAATTTGTAAGTGTAAATTACAGCCTATCTTACTTACCATCTTTTCTATTATGTGAACAAACATTTTGTTTTTGGCCTCTACTTATCCATTGGAGTTGACCACTTTAAATGGATTTGGAAGAGTTTACATAGCACTTTAACTATCTTGTTCTTGAAAGACTTACCATTTTCTGCTACAATGGTGGATGGGATGGGATACCATAACAGCAGATGAGATGGTTCATGATAAATTTTGAAATTTTTGTACCAATAACATATGTAAGAGGCACAACCTCTACCCATTTTGTGAAATACTTAGTAGTAGTTATGATATGTGTGTGGCCATCTGAGGATGTTGGAGTGAGCTTCCCTATGGGATCTAATCCCCATTTTGAAAATAACTATAGTGTTTTAATTGGCTGTAAAGTTTATGTTGGTGCATGAATCAGGTTTCCATACTTCTGACAAAGTTCACACTTCTTGACATAGTTATAACAATATGCTTCCATGGTGGGCCAATAGTAACCTACTCATAGTAGTTTCTTGGCAAGCACCATACCACTTATGTGTGCTCCAAAAACTCCTTCATGTACTTATTTGATTTCTTGGACTGACTTGGCGAAATCAAGACAACACAGTAGATTCCTCTCATAGCCTCGATGATAAAGGGTTCCTCCTAGGAGGGTATAGCAATCTATGAGAAGGAAAAGGGATAATTTATCAGTGTGGAAAATATTCAAAGGAAAGGTATTGTCTTGTAGGTAATTGAATATGGGTTCATACCATGGGGAGAAAGGAACAATAAATTCACATACCAAACATGATTCTGGCATGTCATATGCAAGCTCTCGTAGATTTTCCATGAAGAAAGGAAGTTTCTTTTCCTAAGATGGAATGAAAAGAAAAGCTTTGATTATGGCCACGGTGTCTATTGATCAATTATGAACCCTTGACATCTGTTCAAAATCAATGCATACAAAATATTCCTTGAGATTCTCAACCATCTTCTTATATAAGATGAGCTTGTCTTCCTCAACCTTGTATTCATCATTTACTTGTTTGATGATTAACTATGAATCACCCATGACCTTTAACCATCAGATATTCTATTTGATGATAATTTTCAAACCAGAAATGAGTGTCCCATACTCTGCTATGTTATTAGTACATGGAAAACTCAGCCGAAAGTATGTGGGATGAAGTATCCTATTGGTGTGATAAGTACCACGCTGAATCCTAAATCGTGATAATTTAATGATCCATCGAAGTGCATCTGCCACACAACAGATTCCTGAATGTACATCATAAAAGTGTTTGGTAGATCCAGATGCAATGGTTCTATTTTTGTTAGGGGAGCTTTAGCTAATTGATCTGCAAACACATGTCCTTTGAGTTATTTCTAGTTGAAAAAATTAATATAAAACTCACTTAGGAGGATGATCCAATTAGCCATCTGTTTGGTGATCTCTGGTTTCAATAAAAGGTATTTCAAAGGGTCAACTTTGGAAATCAGTTTTGTTTTGTTATTGAGTAGATAGTGGTGAATATTTTTAAATACAAAGACTATATCTAAGCATGCTTTTTCAATTTGTGGGTACTTCAGCTCATAGGTGATCAAAGTGCAGATAAGGTAATAAACCACCCTCTCTTTTTGGCTAAGTTTTTATTGGGGAAGAAGTACACCAATAGCGTATTAGGTAGCCAAAATGTACAAAAACATAGGTTCTCTTGGGGTAGGCGACATGAGAATAGGAGGACTATTCAGATATTATTTAAGTAACTTAAAATCCTTTTGACATTTAGGACCCCAATTTAAGGTAACATCCTTCTTGAGCATGTGTGAAAGGATGGCAATTATCCACAACCTGTGAGATGAAATGATGAATCTCTGATATTTTACCTTGTAAGTTACGTAGCTTCTTAAGGTTCTTGGGTGGAGGAATCTCAGTTATAGTTGTGACTTTAGCAAGATTAACCTCAATCCCTCTTCTTGACACAATGTAACTGAATATCTTTCCTGATTGTATGCCAAAGATACATTTCCTAGGATTTAATTTGACTTTTTAGTCTCAAAGATGTTGAAAGATAGGCCTTAGTACTTCAGGTTTCTCTTCTCTGGTCTTGGAATTTCCCAAGATATCATCGACATAGTCCTCCATGATGTAATTCATCATGTCATGGAATATGATTGTCATTTCTCTTTGATAAGTGGCTCTGGAATTATTGAGACTGAAAGGAATCACTTGGTAGAAAAATGTTCCCCAGGGGGTTGTGAAGGAAGTTTTATGTTAATCTTCCTCTACGATCTTAATATGGTTATAGCATGAAAATCCATCCATGAGGGATGACATTTCATAACCCACAATTAAATCAACAATAATGCCGATGTTAGGAAAAGAAAAATCATATTTATGGCATGATTTATTAATATCCCTAAAGTTTGTGCAAATTTGGATACCTGCTGATTTATTTTGTTCTAACATTATGTTTGATATCCATTTTGAATAGTCAATAGGTCTGATAAAACCTACTGCTAATAGCTTTTCTAGTTCTTCTTTATCAAGAAGTACAACACATGGGCACATATTTCTTTTCTTTTTCTTGATAGGTTTGGCATATGGATGCACAATAAGGTTATGTGTGACTAATGTTGAGTCCAAACCTAGCATATCTATGTAGGACCATGCAAATATGTCCACACATTCTCTTAGTAGTGTTACAAATGTTTTCTACTCTTGTTCCAAGAAGGAAGATCCCAAATTTATTATTTTTGGATCCTCTTCTGACCCGATGTTGACATCTATGGTTTCCTCTACCAAAATTTTAGATGTATCTTCCATACGCATAGGATAATGAGGGAGATTAAGATCTGCTTCTACAAGTGATTCATCTTCACATGGGTCAACTATCTTTCCCGTTTATTTTTCTGTTTGTTTTTCAACAAGCACCTCGAAGATGTTTTCACTATGGGACTTAGAATTATTCTATTTTCAAGGATTTTCTATAGGAATTTCTCCCTTGCTTATTTTTTGCTTAAACTACCACACAACTCTGCCTCTTCTCCAAAGTACGTACATGCGTCTAAATCGATGGAGAAACCCTTTTTTATGGTCATTGATCAGAATGGCATCCTGAATACCCATTAACTCTATTATTGCCTCATTATTTTCAAATAAATCAACTGGCACATGAATTTTTAGGACTAGGAAAGGGTAAAGATGGCAAAATCCTAGAAAAGATTGGTAGAGGAAATGTCTTCATATATGCTACAATAGGAATATGTGTCGATGGTTGAATGTGGTGAATTTTCCTCATGTTTCAAAGAGGTGCCATCAATTTCCGAGGGTGGAGTTCTATGAGGATTAACATCAAGGCCATGTTTATTTGATTTCTAAGGGGGGATTGGTATAGTCTCTAGTCTACCTTGTGCATTTTGGCTGCACCCAAATCCCTGATATCCCATGGCATACATCATTCTGTTTTCTTTGGTGTATTCCAGATCTTGGTGATATGCAAATTTCATTCCTTCGGGGATTCAACTTGTAGGTGTCTCCAACATTTTATCATCTAACAAAAGTCCACGAGGAACAAATTTCTTAAAGGGACTAGGACAACAATCTTGAGAGCTCTTAAACTAGAAAATAGGCCTACCCCATGTTTTAGGTGATAGTGAGATGTCAGAGACCAAAAGGGATTGATTAAGATTGAAATCCTTGATTGGGACATATGATCCATCCTTTAGCTCACATGAGGTAAAGGGAGAGAGTGATGAGGAAGGATCTTTATTATCAACTTGCAACGTTTCAGGATCAACTCGAGCTTTCAAAGCTTCTATTTGTAATGGTATAACAACCTCCACTGAAGGAAATTCATACGTTTTTCAAGAAAAACTATATAGCTCTATACAATGCACAAATGGCTTAGGATCTCTTAGGAAGGTGATCATCTTCCCCTCATGATACAACTTAATCCATTGATGAAATGTGAAAAGTACAACCTACATGGAAATTCATGTCATGATTTGTTGGCCCTACTTCCATAGGTAACACAATGGTACCAGTGTATTCATGCTCGACATTATCATAAGTTGTAATTGTTATTATGTGAGAGTCTAGATCTACTTTTGTGTGCCCTAGTTTTCTGACTAGCTTCAAGGTGTAAATATTTAAACCTAACCTGTTACCCACAAGAACTCTTTTAATCTTTCTATGAGTGAAAAATTCCTCAATTTATAGGGGTAAATTGTGTGTGTGATTATTAAGTGGGACTTCACTCTGGTCAAAGGAAATGCAGTCACTAAGAGCAAGGTTCATGACCATGGCTTAGAGGTGTGAAGTATTGAAATCTATTGACACTCCTAACCCTTATAGGGTTTTATAAAGGATATCCTTATGAGGGCTTGATATCTTGAGAAGGTCTAAGATTGAAATCTTAGTCGGGGTTTTCTCAAGTTGATCCAAGAAATCATACTGATTTTTCCAAGGGGTATGAGAAGGGGGTTATGGAGTCACTAGGTGAGTGCATCGTGTTTCCGTAGCACAATCGTTACCTACATCACATGTATCCATTATATGGATTGACGACACTCTTAACATCACAAAATGACTTACTTTATTTATTTGGACTAATGACTTGAAATGTACTTTTAACTTATCATTGGACAAATGAACATATCCTATGAGTGAATCAAAAGGATTATCAACTAAGGTATACATATAATTTGTATCTCTATAGTCATCAAATGAATGACCTTGATCCGAATTTTGTTTTCCTTGTCTTTCATGCTTAGGAAAGGGTTGTTTGAAGAATACCATTTTTCCATCAAGCCCTTGCCCTGATTTAGGGGAGTCCACTTCAATCTTCCCATCCGCAATGAGTTCTTGAATAAAGTGTCTTAGTTTTAAACATTTATCTAGTTTGTGTCCATTGACACCATGAAAATCACAATAGTCGTGATCTTTATACCATCTTGGTTTGGGTGCATCATCCGCATAAGGAACCATGGTCATATATTGAACCATGTTCACCGCCTCTAATTGTCTCAAAATCATGGATAATGAATCTATAATGGGAGTGAACACCCGTCGTTTGATTGGATTTTAAATAGGTTCTTTGGTAATTTTTAAAAGGGGACCACTTTGAACTGTTTGAACACATTTACAGTCAATGATATCGTCTCCTACAATGTTCTTATTTTTGTTAAATAACTTAGGATTGTCTACATGTTGTTACTCTTGTTTTTCCTTCAAAAGGTTTTTTATTGATCCATTTTCTATTAAATCCTTCTCAATTTGGATTCCTTTCTTGATAAATTCCTTAAATTTAGTGGCGCAGTGCATTTGTAAGTGAAACACAATGTCTAGATTTAAATTGGGCACAAAGATACTAACCAATTTTTTCTCAAAAAATACACAAGGGAAGAAACTAGCTAATGCACTCCATCACTGTAAGAAAACGGTGAAAGATTCATTTGGTCTTTTCTTAGAATTAGATAAATCGAACATGGTTATGTCATTATCCATATTGAATGATAAGTGATACACGAATTTCTCTACTAGTGTGGGCCATGTGATTATTCACCCCTTTAAATGAAGGAACCATTCCAACATTTGTCCTCCTAAACTATGAGGGAACAAATGTATGAGGTAATTTTCACTATAGGCTACTTCCTGTCAAGCCATGTAAAATTCTTTGATGTGATCATGAGGATCACCTTTGCCTTTATATTTATCAAATTTTGGACAATCAAATGCTTTTGGAAATGGTGTTCACAACATGTTTTGAGGGTCCTATTCATCATCATTTTGATGTGGTAACTCCTCCTATTCACGTTCTAACCTGACCATGTGATGGATTTTAATGGGTGGTAGTAGAGAACCACCTTTTTGTTTATGTTTCACCTATAATGTTTATACCAAAGGTAGAACTGTGTCTTCCCTTAATGCTATCCTCCATGTTAGTGATGGGAGGTCATTGTTTTTATTCCTATTTCCTATTAGTATCTTGGCTAGGGGCTTCCTGTTCTTGTGGCACTATGGTACCTAACTCTAGAACTCATGCAAGCACTTGATATTTATTTTAGACTAGGAATTCAAAAAATTGAGTGACATCAACATTGTCGATATCTTTAAATGAATCACTCTTGTCTCCGGTATGATCAACCAACCCATATGTTTCCTTTACTTTGGAGAAGAGAGGACCTAAATTTTGATCCGGAAAAGGATTTAACTCTCATTTCTTAGATTCCATTATCGTGATATGTGTCGTTTATGATTTTTGTTTACACAAGGTTTCGTCTAGTCTAATCAAGGGTATAAAAAACCTAAGGGTAACTTGTAACTATTTTTTTTATGGTCTCAAAGTACGTTAATAAATGGACCAAAGAATAATTAATCAATCAATTCTATGAATTTTATAACATGTGAAGAAAAATCATGCAATTTTTCTTGTAAACCAATTAGTCAACAAGAAACTAAACCCTATGCTAATTTTTCCAAAGATAGTTTGACGTTATATGATCAACTCAATGTCAATGCTTATGTAAATTTCAAGATAAAAAAGGCATAAGTATTAGCAAGGGGTTGATGTGATATCCAATCAAAGTATTCTTATGATTAGTTTAGAGACAAGCAAGACCTGAACCCTAAAAATAAATGGAAGTTACGTATGTGAGCCATGCAACAATACTACTAGAATACGTTACCCAAGCTTTACAAGAAAGAAAGGTATTAACATCCAAAATAATATTGATACAGTGAAAACAAAGTAATCAATAATATATCAATATTTAGGTAATGTTTGAAACAAAAAAATGTCAAAGTATGCCAAGGATTTGTTAAGATGTGGGCAGCGTAATGTTACAATATATATATTTAGACAAAATTTACTAGAAATGAGATGTAAGCATCGTAATTTTGATGAAGTGATGTGAACAACGTAACACTTTTAAGGAAGATCAATGATGATTCAAGCCTAAATACAATGATAATATGTCTCAATATGGGTTTGAGACAAAGGGCCTTCTAGAACATGAAGACGTACCATTCACACTTTTAACACTTGTATTCCGACATTGCAACCTAATAATGAAAGTAGACTACAAAAGTGGTCGACACAATTATCTCTAGTGGTATCCATGCTTGTTGTTCTCTTTTGTCCCAAAATGGACAATAAGATAGCAAAGGTGTAGATCAAGTGAGGTTGAAATATACTTGGCATCACTTTGGTAGAGTTTCACCTCACCTTAGGGTGAGTGAGAAACTAAGACAAAATAAGGACTTGTAAATCTCTTGATAATGATGCTTGGTGAAAACTTGAATGGAATCTCTCCTTATTCGATAAAAAATATTTCAACTCTGAACAATTTCTTACTTCGTGAAAGATATATAAAATATGATTGGTTTTATACAATAAAGTTGGCTCTAAGATGATATAGCTTCCTATTGGTTCTCTCAACTAGGTGTCACAAACTAACTCTGCGAGCTCGGTTTATTAAGAAATTTTATACTAACTAATCTTGGAGTATCTTAGCTTTACATTACCCCCTTCAATATAATGAGCATAAAAAATGTGTCCAGTTGTATTTTCATTGGGGTTGCAATGGAGATATTTTTTACTTTAAACTCACAAGTGTATAACTAGTCAAGTAGGTAATCAGAGCACTTCTCGTTTCATCTACAAGATTCCCTCTTGTGTGGACTACTTTGGGGTTCTTAGGAGCATCCCTCTTTTTATCTTAAGGATTATTCCAAATGGTACTTCTCCTAGTTCAAAGTGTATGGGTTTACCCTTATCTGAACATGTAAATCAAGTGTTTTGAATATGGTGTGTTTTCTTATCTTTTAGCTTAATGAGGTTTTTCACACCATTGGTGACCTACAAAAAACATTTTAGCTATGTTTATATCCTTATTATTTTGTGAGCAATACAGTCCTTAATGCAAATATTACTAGTTCAAGGCATCATAGAAAGAGGATTCAACGTTGCTTTTGATTCCTAATATCTTCCTAAGAAGCGAAGGAAGAACATACATAATGTAGAACCCAACTAGTTAGTGAACAAAGAAGAAATCCTATCAATCAAATACACAACTCGTTCCCCTTTTATCCAAATTTAAGTTCATTCCTTTACAAAAAATTTAGTGAAGTCTTTTTCAAAAGCATGAAAGAGGTGTTGGATCGTTTATGATTCCCAAGATTACCTACAAGGTGCAAGGGAAGAGCATACACAATCCTATCCCCACAAATTAAAACACTTAATGTAACTTAAAAAGACCTTGTAAATGGTTAGAAAATACAAGAAAACAAATTTTTATCAGGTTAACAAAATTTTGAACTTTATATTGGAACGCATGGGCGCCCTTTAGGATGTATACACACCCATAGTAACGTATGTGTGCCTCTGTCAAAAACACAGTCACTATTTTTCATATGCATGAGACAAGAAGCACCTATGCACCATTCTTGGCATATGCCATATGTGTTCCTTTGGTAACCAACACAAGATTTTTTGCAAAAAATTGTAAAAAATCTCAAAACTTTGTCTTTTTAGTCCAAATCTAACAACACTTTAACTCCTTTGATCCTAGGTAATAACTTCTTAAAAATGTATGCATGAAAAGATTATCTATTAAATATGATTGAAAATAACACTAGTAGTTCCACAACATAACTAAATATATCAAGAACATCACGATAAGATCTTATAAAACTAACTTCTTTAAATATGAATAAAACTTTGAATAAACCAAACTAACATCTTGAGCTATGGTTTACTCTTTAGATAGCTAACTTTAAATGAACCTATTAGATCCTAAGAAATCAGATTTGTGTGTTTTTTTCTCAAAACAAGGTGAAGAGATCTCTTTAAAATGGCTACAAGACCATGTTTAGATATTTTCCTACTAACCAAGATTGGAGTGATGGATGCAAGATGAAGAAGCCAGTACAATGGAGGATGGATCAAGATCAAATGTCTTATAGCTTTAGCTAATACAAATGAGATCTCATGCATTTCTAATGATTAAAGGTGCAAAGTTCAAATGGAGGCCTTAGGCTTGTATTTATAGGTTTCCATTTGAGAAATTTTAGAATCCTAGTGCATGTGGGACAACAGAGTAAAGCAAAAATACACTTTCTGATTAGATTAGGAGCTAATTAATATTTTAGGAGTAATTAAGGATCCTAAGTAGGCTTAGGAAGCTTTCTGAGAGTATTTGGAAGGGGTTTTGATAGATTTTGGAAGTGGGATTTAGCCAATAAGAAGCTTTATTGTTTAAATGCAAGATTAGAGGATTAATCAACATATAATTAGCTAATTAAGAGGATTATCACTAATCAAAATGTCGTTAATTGACATCCTGAGTGAATTAGAAGCATAGTTAGATAACGAAATATCATTATCTATTTAAGGTGAGAGGGAGTGAAGATTATTAGTGTGATTTAAGTATTAAACTGCGTAAGAGGATTTTAGGTGTCTACATTTTCCCCTTTTTGGGGTGGTGTAAGTGATGCCACTTCAAAGATAGTAGACAAGAATAAATAAGTACAAATTTTGAAGGTATAGAAGAAAAATTAGTAGAATAAAGGATTCCCCCTTAAGTGTTGATGGGGTGATGAAAGAGGTCGAGCGATGATCAAAAAGATGAAGAGGAAAGGCCAAAGTGGGGGAAAATCCCATTGCAATGGGATACATGCAGTGATATACCAATTATCGATATAGAGTAGAGGTGTGGGCCTCGATCACTATGAAGTGTAAGATATGCTTTTATTAATATATCTATAGAAATATTTTATAGTAGGTGATCCTTATTTCCCCAAGTGAGTTGGAAGAATAGTGTAGAAGAGAAGAGAATGATAGGGGAGGAAAATGAAGATGAAGAGAGTGGAAAATAGCTTACATCTAGCTAATGTAAACAAATTTATGGCATCATATTTCTCATGATCTACGTCATCGGTCCTTATTAAAATATACACATACAAAAAAAAGTGTAAGATGACATGAAAATCCATAATACGAATATTTTTTCATTTCTAAAAATTATTAGCTCCATGAAACATACATAATGCAATGCAATACAAAAATTAAACAAGCTAACCTAATAGGGAAAAAAATTACAAACACACATACTAAAAAAAACAACGTTTAAGACAGTTGTACAAATGTTTTTTTAATCAAGCTTCAATTTTGACCTATGTGAATTAATGACAAGGGTTAATGATGGTACCCCAAGAAAGGATATATGTGAGGGGAATATATGGAAGATGCAAGGGTTGCATGGAAAAGTAAGCATGCACTATGATATTGCCCCAAGTAATGCATTCGTGTAAGGGAAGACAAAAATAGTAAGAAAACCAACTTTTTTTAATGGAAAGTAGATACAAATGATCTGCAAGTCACACATAAGACCAGGTGATAATCCAAGAAGATGTTTTGTAGGAATATTTTTGATGTTCTAAGTACAATGCATGCGATACAAGCTTCAACTGCATTCATGCTCATTGCTGATTTTTTTATTTATGTGATGTTTTCAAATTTTTAGTACTTTTGTGAAAGCTTTCCAAAACTATGTACACGAAGGGAAAGTAACATGGATGCCCCTAGTGATATATGGGATGTACAAGGGTAGAATGCCATGTGTATGCACAAGAAGGTGAAAATGTGAAGATTCCCCTAGCATGAGATGGGAATATATAAAATAAAACCCCACACGTATATAAAAGAGGATAGGTTGGATCAAGAACAAAATAGATATGTTCAACCTGATGATCAATGCAAACCAATGAAGTGGTAGGAAGAAGTAAGCATAGCCCCAACATAAGCTAGCCAAAAAGCACATTATAGAAAAGAAGTAGAAGATTTTTTATTGAAAGAAGGGAAATCGTTCCCGCAAAAATGGAAAAAAGGAAATCTTATAAACATGGATGTTCTAAAAACATAGAAGAAAAAAGAAAATGGCATGTAAGCATATGGGGAACATAGCTAGAAACCTCACAATGAAGAAGTGATTAGCCAAAGGTACAAATCATGAGACAAGATACGAACTAAAGTAATAGTCTGAAAGAGGTCCAAAAAAGACACTTGGTAACATACTAATCCTATTCACTCATCGAGATCCAGTGTATGTACGTGGAAATTTATTACCTCTTGGAGGGAAGATTCGATAGACAACAAGTGAAGACACCTTAGCCAATGTGTAGGAATGATTTATTTTTGAAGTTTATTTATGAATGAAGGGTGGAAGGAGATACGTACATTGCTCCACTACCAACCAGGTGTCCATAGCCCCAACGGATACGTATTTGATTCTAATCGAAACATTTCTCTACTTCCAATCAGGCATCCATAACCCTGATAGAGATTATTGGAAACACCTCAAGAGAGAGTTATATATCAATTTTATTTTTGCTTTTGATATTTGATTGATTCTTTTACTTTCTGAAAACTTATTTCAGCTCTCTTGATTGGTTTGACAAGGGGTTAAGAACCAAAAAAATCTTGATGGAAGGATGTGGAAGTGGTTGTGATGAAGGCATTGGCTAGTGTCAACAAATATGTCCAAAAGTTTCTTCGCAACAAGTTTATTAAATGCATATAGTGATAGGATCTCTACGAGGTCTAAAAGGAACGATAACCAGATTATACCAAGCCAAGAACATAGCTGCTAATCAAACACCATGATCAATAAGATGAAAGCAATTCACCAGAATAACTTTACACAAAACCTTTGCAAACAAATGAGCAGCAATATCATATATTATTATGGAACTCCATGAAATACAATGAGAATGGGCCTTGCTTATATAGGCAAGGAATAACAATCTAAGAACCAGTCAAGGTCGTAGATCAAGCCATAAATCATGGAAAGAACTAGTCAAGTCCATAGATTTATGAGAGAACTAGACATCAAGGATCTAGTCAATACCATAGATCAAGGAAAGAACTATACCTAACAACTAGATAATATCTCCTAATATCTAAATAAATAAAAATAAATATCCACACACATAAGTGGGTGAGGATAAATACAATAAAGGTAAATAATATACCTAGGTGAACATGAGTTAAGGTAAATACCTACTCTAACACCCCCCCTCAAGTGAAGCTAAGGGCCAAAATAGAAGTGGCATGTCCACAGTATGAGTCCCGACAACTAGGCCTAATGAGGTACTCATGTACAATACATCCATGAAGAAATCTCGAACCAAAAGAAGGAAAGAATCCTACTATAAGGAAAGAGAAAGAAGAAGAAGAAGGAAGATGTTCTCACGAACACCCACCAAGAACAACTTCCAAAACCCCAAGCATTTCACGCAACTCAAGGTAGCGAGGTGATGCAAAAGGCTTCGTAAATATTTCTACAACCTACTGCTGAGTTGGAAGGTACTCCAAGCAAAGAACTCCATCCTGAATGTGTTGCTGAATGAAGTGGATGTGTATCTCGATATGCTTGGTCTGCTGGTGCTCAAATGGGTTGCGAGAAATGTGAATTGCACTTTGGTTGTCACACCAAAGTACAGTCGGTGAATCCTGTGGGAATCTAAACTCTGTCAATAACTGGCGAAGCTAAAGAATCTACTGACTCACTGTAACTGCTGCCCTATACTCTGCCTTTAAAGATGAAAGTGCAATATCCTATTGCTTTTTACACACCCAAACAACTGGAGAAGAACCAAGATAAAAAAGATAGCCAGAAGTGGAACGTCTGTCATCAATAGAACCTGCCCAATCTGAATCTATATACCCAACCAACTGAGTAGAGCCTCTAATATAGTGTAGGCCAAAGTGGGAAGTGCCATGCAAATAGCACAAAATATTTTTAGCAGCCTGCCAGTGACTACTATGAGGAGAATGTGCAAACCGAGATACAAGCCCTACTGCAAATGACATATCAGGGTGAGTATGGGTCAAGTACATGAGACTCCCAACCAACTGCCTATACAATGTAGGATCACAAAGTGGTGTGGTACATGTGGATGTAAGAGTAACTCCAGACTAAAAAGGAGATGGACTTGGCTTGCAATCAGCCATATCAAAGCGCCTAAGAAGATCATGGGTGTACTTTTTTTGACTCAAATGAATCCCTGAATCTATCTAAGAAATCTGCAAACCAGGGAAATAATGCAATAGCCCAAGATCTATCATGTCAAACTGTGTAGAAAGAGCCCTCTAAATATTCTGAATGTGGGAAGAAGAGCTGCCAGTAAGTAACAGATCATCAACATACAAGACAAGTATCAAAATATCCTCACCGACATGCTGGAGATACACTATATGATCAGAGTGGCAATGAACAAAACCAGTAGATAGAAGAAAATAATCCATCTTCTCATACCAAGCCCGAGGGGCTTGTTTGAGACCGTAGAGAGACCTTCGGAGCTGACAAACAAGAGAAGAATCCTGAACAAATCCAACCAAATGCTCCATATATATTTCCTCTTTTAGATCTCCATGTAAGAAGGCACTCTTCATGTCCATCTGGTATACGGGCCACCCCTGTCATGCAGCAATAGTAAGTACAAGGTGTACAAAATCCATCTTGGCAACGGGTGCAAAATTCTCAGAGTAATTAATACCTTCAACTTGTGAAAAACCCTTTGCAACAAGATGAGCCTTATACTTGTCAATGGACCCATCAGCTGTGTATTTGGTTTGGTATACCCACTTACACCTAACCATCTTGCTTCCTTTAGGAAGAGATACCAAATCCCAAGTATGATTCTTCATCAAAGAAGAATACTCAGCTGTCATCACATCATCCCACTCTTGTATCCCATGAGCCTTTGAAAAAGACCATGGATCCTCAGAAACTACCTGACATAAAATTCCAAAACCTATAGAATGTGTGTGATGATGCCTAGTGGGTGGAAGATCCTCTATGAAAGGCGCTACCTAAGAAAATGTAGTACGAGCCCACTTAGGCATAGTGACAACATCAATGGGAATAAGATCCTCAATGGCATCTATAACCTCCTCATCAATCTCCTCAAAGAAAATATCCTCAAGATGAGATGAATAAGAAGAAGGAATGGAAGAAGATGAAGAATCATTAGGAGTGAAACGCTCATCAAACTAAACATGTGTTCAAAAAAGAACATCATGTGTATCAGGATCTAAAAGATGATAAGCTCTCATGTCCTCACAATACCCTACAAAGATCAAGGGTTTACTCTTCTTATCAAAAGCTTTCCTTTTCTTCTTTGGCACAAAGGCCCAAGCATGGCTCCCAAAGACTCAAAAAAATGAAACATTTGGCTTAGTGTTGGTGTAGACACCAAATTTGTGTCTTACGACCCCCTGTGCCCTGCATCTCATTGTGCAACCTAGCCTCATCACCTAAACCTTACACAATTATTTATTAATTACCTTATAATTAATAAATCCACATCACCATACTTGCCACCTCATTTCACCACCTCATCATGACCTAGTCTTAACCCTAAATTAACCTAATTAAGACCTATAACTTGGTCCACATCCACACCCATGACTAATTACTCCTCACCCCGCACCTAAAACCAACCTCATAATGAATTGACCAATCCCGCAACTAATCCCTTAAGAGAAAAGGAGGGGAAAGCTGGCTATTTTACCAAAAATAGCCCACTTTGACCTGACCAATACCGGTTTCTACTCGACCGCCGTCAGTTGCGTAACCACCATCAGTTCCCTATAAATGACCACTCCTAAAAAAAAATAAAGCGTTGGATTTTGGTGGATCAAAAGGAGAAATCATTAGAAGAATCCAAAATTTACTTGGCTGAACAGAGACAAGTGAAAGAAAGAAGAAGAGTTTACAGAGAAGAACATCAAGCCCAAAAACTGCAACTGAGTAACCAGAGCCTTGTGACACTCATCGGAGTATTAGGAGAGGAGATAGCTCATCTTGGGTTGTCAGATCATCCTACTTGAGCCCGGTCTTCATCATCATAGTCCCAGAACCTGTATTTTCCATCAAGAACTAGTAAGTAAGTCTTATACGTTCTTTTAATAACATTTCTTGAATTTCTGAGCCACTGCCATCATAAGTCTATTCCTAGATCTACTACCCAGCAACACACTACATCTAACTGTCATTCCTCCACCCTTACATTTCCCCAATAACACCCCTTGTATTCTCTGAGTCCTTCTCATCACCCCATTACCCAACCCCACCCATTTATCAACCTTATAAAACAACACAACCACCTTATAACCAGCCTTCACCAAAAGCCCCTAAAACATTGCCCCTACCGATATCGGTTAGTGCCAGCCGGGTACTGGTTACAGTGACTGGCATCGATCACCTTGATTCTAAACCAGGACCAGCCCTTTCTCTATTGTTCTAATAAGGTAAACAAATTTGTAATTGGACAATAGCTTATTTGTTAGAATTTGTGTTAATTCCTATTAGCAGGGGAACTGACCATCTTCGAAAGGAAGTTTTATATTTCGTGGGCCCAAGGCAGTTCCCTCATTTATTGTCTAATCAAAATCTAGTGGTCTTGTATTCTTATTTGTAGGTAGTCCTTCCAAGACAAAAAGGAGTTCTTCGCAATCAACCTGATCTCTCTCTATGGTACGTGCACACCCTCTTGACATTTAATAGGTATTCCTTCTAACCCTAACCCTTATCTGTTTCTCAAAGGAATAAAAGGATAGAAGAAACTCTATTCCCAAAAGTTGAACTCATTTCCGTGTGAAACATTTTGGCACAATATAACCGGTATCGGTTATAGGTCGAAATCCTATAAAAAGATAAAATACGGCCTGTCATTGTCATATTGTCAATTGAAAACCAATTTGAGTTGTCTGAGGTCTGTTGGCGAGATTGTTGAGTTTGTCGGCTGAGGTGGCACTATTTGAGTGGAGAAGTGAGTGATTGGTAGGCCCTAGCAAGGAGGAGGCAGCATTTTATTGGTGGAGGACCCAGCAGAGGAGTTTGAGAGCCATGGCACAGCTAGGAGGAGTTGGAGGTGTTAGACCACCACCACCTATCCCACCACGACAACGTTTCATCGTACCGGTAGGTTCGAAACCCTTCATTGTGTGAATTTGATGTTGTTAAGCTATATTTGGGGGTTTGGGTAGGAATCCATGGTTTGATAAAATAATGAATAAATTGAAGTTATTTGAAAAATAAAGAGGATAGATGGGTTAAATAGGTCAAGGTGACAGGTGTGGGTACGTTTTTAGGGTGTTAGGGTGGATAAATAGAGAGAAATAGGGAAAAAATAGATTTGGGGGGCTGTGTCAGGTTCGGCTCGGTGATTTTTCAGTGACCGATGTCGGTCACTAAGCGACCGGCATCGGTCAAGAAGTTTTGGGGGAAGGTTGGGTTTGTGGTTGACCGGGTGTCGGTCATACATCGACCGGCATTGGTAGAGAGGGGACTGGTGTCAGTCATGGGGTGACCGGTACCAGTCCCTAGTCAGGATTTTCTATTTTGTTGCTTAGTTTTGTTGTGGTTTTGGGTGTTTGGTTGTTATTTGGGTGTTTTGGTTATTGTTTGGGAGTTATGGTTATTGGGGTGAAGAGGGAAGGGGTAGAGGTTGATAGGAAGGTTGGTTGGTGGGTGGGGGGGGGGGGGAAATGGGGCGGTTGTGTGGTCGGGTGGTTAAAATGGGGTATAGAAGGTTAAAGGAGTTGTGATAAAGAGTAGGGCTAATGCTGTGAGTTGGTTTTGCAGGCACGTCAGCAACTGACGATGCGGGATAGGATGCCCCCGTTGTTGAGATGGATGTGGCCACACGTGTCCGCAGCGCAGTGGGGCATTATGCACGAGGTGGGACTCGGTGGAGTCCAGTGGTATAGGGCGATCGATAGGGATCACAGTCTGATGGTTGCCCTCATCGAGAGATGGGATCCGGTGACCAATGTGTTCCATCTCCCGACTGGAGAGATGACCATTACATTGGAGGATGTGTATCACATCCTTAGATTACCGATCGATGGAGAGGCAGTCTTCCAGGTGGATGCAGAGACAGCCATGGACAGCATCTTACAGGTATTTGAGGATGCAGCTGTGCTATTGACTTATCACAGCACGAGCATCGCCTATGGGGACATGTATCGTGCCCACCGACATGAGACACGGCTTGCCGTGTTGATGATGATCGGCATTACATGCTTCACCCTCCCGAACTCAGAGGGAGGCCGCTTTCCACGGGCGCTAATGGGGGTATTACACGAGATGGTTGAGGAGCATACATGTTATGCTTGGGCACCAATATACCTGGTGCAGCTATACCGAGAGCTGTGGGGCTACCGCCAGATGAGGTGATTCGGGATTTTCTCTACGTTTTTGTTACACTGTTGGGCATATGAGCATATCATATGCATTCGACCAGTAGGGCTACCCCAGCAGCCAGGGCCACAGGTGATTTATAGATATGGCTTTCAGAGGTGGTTGGGGGTCGTGGGCCAGCCACGAGCAGTTCTCGCCGGACGGGATGTAGCATATTACCGGCATTTATTAGAGGGCTTGACAGCTTTGGATATTATATGGAGACCTTCCAGAGGTCATCACCCTCGCGGAGGAGCCCGATCACAGTTACGGTGGATTCAGTATACATTCTGGATAGCGGGACGGAGGCCAGGAGAGCATGAGCGGATACCCCTAGAGAGGGTACGACGGAAGATGGGGCTACGACAAGATGAGCCACCTCCCTTCCCTCAGTACTGGAGGGATGATGTAGAGGCCCCACTACCTGCACCACAGCCCGTGGACCCCGATTGGGTAGCCGAGAGGCCTGCAGATGATATCGTGGACGACGCCGGCTGCACGGGATCATTTTTGGTATGGTGGGCAGGAGAGAGAGCCGCGAGGAGAGCACATCCCGCACAACCAGACTTGGCAGCTATGATAGCAGAGAGGGACCAGCTCAGGGGCCATGTATAGTTATTACAGGGGCAGCTTGCTGCTGCACAGGCACAGATAAGTGTCTTACAGGGGCAGCTAGCCCAGGCGCAGGTACAGGCACAGGCACAGGCACCACTAGCGGCACCAGCACAGCGGCACTAGTATTAGGCACCCATACATCCACAGGCACCGGCACAGGGGGCACTATTATTAGGAGTCGGGGGACCAGCCCCAGCAGTGATGGTGGCACGGGGCCGCTATATGGAGGTGAGAGCGGAGGCCCGGTATTATCAGGATGTTCTTGATGGTACCGGGGCTGACTATCAGCCATATGCGGCACACAGAGCAAAGACCTCGCGTAGCCAGAGATCCCAGAGGGGTGTAGCCACATTCGGTGGGTCCGTTACAGGGAGGAGGCAAGAGGCAGCACAGGCACCAACAGGGAGACAGGCGGAGGGCGGTGGAGAGAGCTGAGGGATCCCTGCAGAGGAGATAGTTTGTGTTTGTACAGTGGATATAGGCACCGGTTTGCGAAATGGTTATGTTTATAGAGGCCTACGTGCCTAGATATGATGTATTTATTCATTCATTCATTTATTGTATATACCGGCCTGCGAGCCGTGTACGGGTTGTATAGTTGATACCAGCCTGCGAGCCAAGTATATTTTTCATATGAGAGACCGGCCTGTGAGCCGAGATGAGATTATTGACAGTTATTGCGGCCTGTGTGCCGGCTTTGTATTATTATGAGATCATAGAGGCCCCAATGCAGGGCACATTGTAAATTTGAAACCTTTGATATATATATATATATATATATATATATATATATATATATATATATATATATATATATATGAGGATTTTGACCCACATGGTGCATATGAAATATTTTATGTGTTTTGTTGATGGGTTGTGAAATTTTAATGTATGACGAGTTTGATCCACATGGTTTATATATTGATGGTGTTGATGTCTTTTGTTGATGGATTTTTGAAATGGAATGTATGTATATATAGATGATGAGTTTAATTCACATGTTGTGTATGCTGATGGGTTTGATGTATATATGATGTCATATGTATGTTGTTGATTGTTGTTATAATGTAGATGGATGATGTTGCTGACATTATGAGGATATATATATGTGTGATTTGGATGAAAAATATTGATAATGGTGTTGTTATGCAGGAAAAAGAGGCGGGCACCACAAAAATTTGTAAAAACGAAGAAATGGCCGAGGTTTAAGCAAAATGGGGCACATGACCGATATCGGTTATGTAACCGATGTCGGTAGCTATATGACTGATATTGGTTACATCAAAATTATTTTTCCTAAAAATAGAACTGCTTGGTTGGCAACTTAAGTTCTTATTTTTAGCATTCTTATTTTGAGAGTCATGCAACAAGTTAAATACGCGAATGTGACGTTGTTTAACGACTGATACATGTGATTGCATGAAAGAATTTGAGTGATAAGGAGGAAAGAGACAGATGAAGTAAGTGTGGGTTGAGATTTAGAAGGCCGAAAGACAAGGTATATTTGAAGAGGGTGGTGAACATGGTTGAACAAGGAGAAGCATCCCACAGGGAAGGACGAGGGGGAAGACAAGTTCCACCTCAAGCTGCTGTAGCCCAAGAGGTAAATGTTGTAGTTGTAATTGGATTCTTGCATGTTTTGTGTGAATAGGATGAGAGAGAGTAAGTGGGTAAAGATGAGAAAGAAAATCTGATAGGCAAGGGTTTGGGATGGGGTGAGTGCTATGGGGTAGGTAAGCAGGGTGGTCACGTATGTTTCTAGGTATAGATAGGAGTAGACGGGCAAAATAATTATCATAGGTGTATGTTTTTAAGAAGGGTGTATATTTTTGACAGTGACCGATATCGTTTAGAGATAACTGGTATCGGTTAGCAAACCGGTATCGGTTATCTATAACCAATATCAGTTACTGTAGGAGTTTCCAGAATTTGAGAAAAAAAACCTGTGGGGATTTGATTTATTGAATGGCTATGTGTTGTTTTGATGTGTGCAGGCGGAGGCAGGGTTAAGGATGAACGATATTGTACCAGCATTGTTTTCATGAATCTGAGCGCATGTAACACTAACTGAATGGGCATTGATAAATCAGTTTGGGGTTAAGTGGAATCTGCTATTATTCACGAATCGCACGTAACCATGCTATGTTGCAGGCGTTGATTGAGAGATGGAATCCAGAAAGGAATACCTTCTATCTACCAACAGGGGAGATGACAGTGACATTGGAAGATGTGTTCTGTATTTTTAGACTCCCAATTATAGGAAGACCAGTATATTAGGCATTACCTAGCGCGGCACGGGGAGCGATAACAGCAATATTTGGTCCATACGCATGAGATTTGACACAGGAAGGTTTGACATTCACGTATGGTATAATGTATACAGCACACCCTGAGGAGACAAGGTTAGCAGTGGTATTAATGATAGCGGTAGGATATTATGCATTACCAAGGGCAGATGGGGGAAGATTTCCAAAAGCATTGATGTGTGTTATTTGGGAGATGATAGAAAGGAACGTGACTTTTGCATGGGCACCTACATATTTGGCGGAGCTATGCAGGGGTTTATGGGCTTGTAGACGAAATCACAAGACAACATTGGATTGTTCATTTTTATTACATTGTTGGGCCTATGAGCACATTTTTTGTGTGCGACCAATAGGCTGACCCATCCAGTTAGGAGAGACCGGAGTGCAGAGGTTAGGATTCAGACGATGGGTCTAGACAAAACAAGAGGCAAGATCCCAGGCCGTGATGGGTGACACTGAGTATTATAGGCAGGTGTGGGAGATGGTGACGATTGCGGATATCTGTTGGAGGCCTTACGGGAACTATATGGTAATAGAGAACATAGCTGAGGAGTTGAGGGGTGTAGAGCGAATGAGGTGGATCACGGGGCACAGGCCAGGTGAGTATGAGAGGATTCCTCTAGATCATGTGCGGCGACAATTTGGATGTGTGCAGGATATACCCCTGGCTTATAGACCATATATGAGGATCGATGCAGAGGCAACATTCTCACCTCCCCGGCCAACACCTCCGGAAGGGCCAGAGGAGATAGCAGCCGATCGCAGGGTGATGGATGCAGGAACGACAGAGGCCTATAGATTATGGTGGGTAACAGAGCTGTGAGGTGAACGTGATCGTCCTGAAATAGCTATGATTACAATGGAGAGAGATCTTTTGCAGAGTTTAGTTCATCAACTCCAAACGCAGGTGAATGAGACAAGAGGATTGTTAGCGGTTGCGAAGTCACGAGTGGAGGGACTAGAGGCGAGATACCTCCATGCGAGAGAGTGTATTCACATGTTACAGGAGATATTGGTAGTTCAGTGGGCAGTACCAATAGCCGTGGTACCTTTGAGGATGAAGAGGCTCGGCGAGAGGCGTCAACGATCACGATCATCACCTGGTTCGGGATGAGGCGTGAGGGTCGTAGTGAATTTTTATAGAGGTATAAGAATAAATAAGGATGCCGACCTGCGCGTCGATGATAGAGAAGATGTATTTGTTTAACATCTAAATAAAACTGAATATGTATGTTGATTTGAGTTATGATAATAATAATAATGTTTGTGTTTTGAATTTTTTGTTTTGAAAAAGGATAAAGATGAGTGTTATCAAATAAAAATACCCAAAACTATGTATATTTACAACACATGACAGGTTATGGTAGGAGATGGTCGAGCTAACCTTGGGAGACACCATATCTCCGAAGTGCTGCCTACATAGCCCATTGCACAAAGAAAGGAGGGGCCTCATACCGATGTAGTTCTC
Organism: Taxus chinensis; assembly: GCA_019776745.2. Taxonomy (NCBI): domain Eukaryota; kingdom Viridiplantae; phylum Streptophyta; class Pinopsida; order Cupressales; family Taxaceae; genus Taxus; species Taxus chinensis. The sequence goes on from CM034155.1 coordinate 288,161,567, forward strand.
CCTTAGGACCAGGGAGAGGTGAATTCAAGAAATTTAGGTATGGTTAGGCAATTTGTTGGTTGGTAAAAGTATTGATATTGGTAGGGTAATGTTGTTGGTGTTGGTAATGAATTGGTGATGTTGGAATAGGTATAAGTGAAGTGAAAGTTAGCCTATCCATGTGGTAGGGAACCATGTCCTAATTAAGATCAACACATAATCCTAGATTCGAGTCAAAGAGGAAAAAAGTGCTTCGTAGGTGAAAAGAGCTAAACAAACCACATAATAACGTAGAATGAGCTTGAACCCCTATGTACATAGACGAGAAGTCAACAGGTGAAAATAGTTGTATAATCACAATATATCGAGTGTACGTCACGTCCCTTGAGTTTTGTTGTTTTAACAAATGGTGAGGTGAGGTGGATGGTGTAGCTGAGGTGCAGAGAACTTGTTATAAAGTGATTATTCTGACGAAAGAGAACCTAACCTAAATAGACAATTCCATGACTCAAAAGTTCTTTTGAATGTGGCTTTTATTTTTCTGAATATAGACTGATCAAGCGGGAAGTCTACAAGGGATATGTATTTTATTATTCTTGAGGTCTTCACGAAGTTGATCAATGCGAGAAGCTCCTGATAAAGGCTGACTGTGTATAGCTGTCCTTCAAGGGAGCAGTCTATTATATAATAGTAGCAATAGTTTGGCATATAGCTGTCCTTCGAGGGAGCAGTCTATATATAATAGCAGCAATAGTTTGGAATATAGCTGTCCTTCGAGGGAGCAGTCTATATAAAATTTAGAGAGCTAGATGTCCGTTTGGCGTAAAGCATCTAGTTTTGTAGGAAGTTTGACTCAAGAAAATCCCATAGGTGTTGAATTAAGAATGTGTCATTTTAATACTTTGAAGTCATGGACTAGACTAAAAAGGGGAAGGCATCTTTAAGGGGAGGTGAGAATCAAACTATGTGAGCTTGATTTTATTTTGAGATGTAGGAAACAAAGTGTATGTGGTGGTAAATGAGCTCAAGGGACGAGCAGTAGGTAGATAAGAAGTGATATAACACTAAATTCAATAGTAGAATGGTCGAAGATGCAAAGCATTAAGGGGTTCAGGCTCAGGTTTACCATTAAGCGAAGCTAAACGATAAGTGCCTGATCCATAAGTGTGAGTGATTATGTAAGGCCCAATCCAATTGGGAGCAAATTTTCTACGTTTTCTCTTTTCTAGTTTGGTTACATGTTGATTCTCTTTGAGGACAAGATCACCAACCTTAAAGGTATGCTCATGAAGTCGCTTATCATAAGAACGCTTGATGCGTTTTTGATAGATTTGAAGGTGATCAAGAGCTGTAAGATGACGCTCGTCAAGAAGCTCCAATTGGGCTAACCGCTCTTGGCGGAAATCGTCGTTGGTGAGAATATCCTGAAGAGATATTCTGAGGGAAGGTATCTGTATTTCGAGAGGCAAGACAGCCTTGGTACCATATACCAAAGAAAAATGTGTGGCATTAGTGGAGGTACGAATGCTAGTATGATAAGCCCAAAGGGCAAAGGGGATGTGATCATGCCAATTTCTTTCGGACTCATTGACAACTTTCATGAGGATTTTGGTTAGGGTTTTATTAGAAGATTCGGCCTGTCCATTTGCTTGTGGATAGTAGGGTGATGAGAAGCTAAGTTTGATACCAAAGTTGTCACAAAGGTCTTGCAACAACTTATTTTTGAAAGATTTTCCATTATCTGTTATCAGGCGATGAGGAACACCAAAACGACAGATAATGTGATGATTAATGAACTCTACAATTTTTTCTTTTTTAGTTGAAATGAGTGTAATAGCCTCCACCCATTTTGTGTAATATTCGGTTGCTGTGATTATCCATCGGTGACGTTGTGAAGAGGGCGGATGAATCTCACCAATAAGGTCTAAACCCCATTGTGAGAAAGGCCAAAGATCTCATGCGATCTGTAGCGGGTGGCTAGGAGTATGTTGAAGGTTGGCATGTTGTTGACATATAACACAATGCTTAACATATTCGTAGTAGTCATTATTAAGAGTAGGCCAATAATAACCTAGGTGAAGGATTCATTTGGCCACGCCAAGGCTGCTAAAATGTCCACCACAAATACCGTCATGGACCTGTTGGATGGTATAGGTGACCTCCGCGCCGGTTAGACATCAAAGGAGGATGCCATCAAAGCCACGTTTATAAAGGAGTCCCCCATGATGACATAACGAGAAACACGTTTAAGAAAAGTGCGTTTGCCAGTACTAGTAAGGTCAGGTGGGAGAATGGAGGTTGTAAGGTAGTCGTGAAATTGGTGATACCAGGTATCCTGCGAATTAGCAGACACATTATTTATCATACAAACAACCGGGGCTGAGTAAGATGGGGCAAAGAGTTGTTGGACCAAGATGAAAATGTCAGAGTCAGTTGATGAAGCTGGAATTTGCGAGGCTAAGCAAGCCATAGTATCCACAAATTTTTTAGTGGAGCGGGGAATGGTTTGGATAGAATAGTGAGTAAATAAGGTTAAAAGTGAATCCACGTAGTGTTTGTATTTTTGAAGTTCCTCATTTTTACATTGGTAGATGCCCATAACTTGATTGACTACCAATTGAGAGTCATCAAAAATATTGATAGATTTGACACCTAAGTGTAATGCAACCTGGAGACCCAAAACAAGGGCCTCGTATTCCATTGTATTATTAGTGCAGGGGAAATCGAGTCGGAATGAAAGAGGCATAGGCTCAGCATCGAGAGGAATGAGAACAACGTCGACTCCTCCACCGCGCTGGCATTTGGATCCATCGAAGAAGAGGGTCATTGGATACGACTCCTCCCTCAGGGAAAGAGTGGCGATGAGTTCGTCGGGGAAATTAAAATTAGTAAATTGCGCCCCAGGTATAGGGGCTTCTGCGAGTTGATCGGAAATGGTTTGTCCTTTGATTGATTTCTGGTGTATAAATTCAAGGTCGAGGTTAGCAAGGAGCATAAGCCATTGGGCGATGCATTGGTTTAGATGAGGTTTGGCATACATATAATGGATGGGGTCCGTGTTGGTGATAACGAAAGTTTTGTGATTCAGGAGGTAGTGTCGGAGCTTGGTGGCCACGAATGATAGGGATAGGCACAAATTTTCTACATGTGTATATAGAGTCTCATAGTCCACCAAAGTACGACTTATATAATAAACGGCTTGTTCTCGATTCTTGGAGTCACGATGTGTAAGCATGGCCCCTACAGCGTGGTCGGCGGTGGAAAGGTAAAGGTAGAAAGGGCGATCGTCCTGAGGTGGGATAAGCACGGGTGGCTGTAAGAGATAAGCTTTGAGTGCCTCAAAGGCTTGGTGGCACTCTTCACTCCATTAAAAGGCAATATCCTTTTTAAGGAGGTGATGGAAAGGTTGACATCGATCCGAGAGTTGGGAGATGAAACGCCGGATAGATTGGAGCTTACCTTGTAAACTACGTAATTGTTTGAGGTTAGTAGGTGGGGGAATTTCTAGGATAGCTTTGACTTTAGATGGATCGACCTCAATGCCATGCAAAGAGACAATAAAACCAAGAATTTTTCCCGAAAGGACACCAAAGACACATTTATTTGGTTGAAGACAGATAGAATATTGTAACAGGTGATCAAAAATAATGGTTAAAACATCGAGATGTTCACTGCGATGTTTAGATTTGCCGATAAGATCACCGACATAATCCTCAAGGATAGTGTGCATAATGTCATGAAAAATGTAGGTCATAGCCTGCTGATAAGTTGCACCAGCATTCTTAAGGCCAAATGGCATAACACAATAACAGAAGGTTCCCCAAGGAGTTATGAAGGCAGTTTTATGTTGATCGGCAGGGGCAACCAAAATTTGGTTGTATCCTGAAAAGCCATCCATGAGAGAGAGCATCTCATGGCCTGCAGTGAGATCAACAAGTTGGTCAATACTTGGGAGGGGGAAGTCATCCTTAGGGCAAACGAGGTTAAGATCTTAGAAATCCGTGCATATCTGAAGTCCCCCTGTCGCTTTAGTGACAGGTACAATGTTAGAAATCCATTGAGGATAGTCAATAGGCAGGATGAAGGAAACAGAAAGGAGTCATTGAAGCTCTTCTTTGACCAAGAGGGCAATGCGTGGATGTATTTTTCTCAGTTTTTGTTTAATTGGCTTGGAATCAGGTTTCAGGGTAATGTTATGGACAGCAATGTTAGGATCAATTCCTGGCATGTCAGCATAGGACCAAGCAAAAGCTTGGTTGCAAGTACGGAGAAAGGTAGTAAAGGTGACTTGTTCTGATGCGTTAAGGAATTGTCCGATCTTCACAATGTGAGGATCCTCCTCTGTGTGGATGTTGATTTCTATAGTTGACTTGTTCAACATGGTTTGAGTTTCAGACGGTAAGGCGAGTTGAATATAAGAGTCATCCGCGCCAAGATAAGTGAGGATGGAGTCATCATCCTGGCACTCAACAACATTAATTGAAGGTGAGTCCTCTTCGATCATGTCTGGATACAGAAGGGGAAGAGAAGAGGGGTCCTCATTATCGCGTTGATAAGTGAGAGGACCTAGGAAGATAGCATTTATGAAAAAAAAAAGTTAGGAGGGAGAGATTCAGGATCTATCAACTCTGTGGGTGACGGTGGCAAAATGGGTGATGATGGTTCGGTAGGGGTGACGTCATCATCTTCCAGGAGACAACTGACATGAGGTTCCTTCAGTGTAAGTGTTCTAGGAAATCTGAGACCACTACAATCATTGTGCTTGCGTGTAGTTACGGGAATGATTGTATGTCGGCCTTGTTCATAAAGACCAAAACCAAAGCCTTTCCAAGCACAGCGAGTCAAGAAGGTGAGGGCGAAACGACGATTTGTCAGGCATTGAATATCAGATTGGAAGGAACCACACCAAGAGGAGGTTAAGGGGTAATAGAGGATGCGTCGACACCCCCATACATTATGTTGGTGCGGAAATGAGGTGGTCCGTAGGGGATTATTTCCCCCACACAACGGTCATAGGTAGGATGTGCATGTAACTGTCCGTACTCCTATGGGGTATGGAAAGAACTAACGTTATATAGGCGGTACTCCCCCAGTGTAAGGCATTGAAAAAATCTACTAAGGGGTCGAAGGTTAGGATGTTATTTGCGGGAAATGAAGTGGTATGTGCGACGGTGGTTTCATTGGTTGAAGGCATGGGTGCGGTTGAGGTAGATGGTTGAGTGGCGGGTTGAAGTGGATGGTTGGGTTGGATGAATGGGTGTCTTGACTGGTACAAGCACATCATTAGGGTGATACAACATATTGCAGGTTGTTTGAAGGGGGGAGGATCAGCTTTTACGGTGTAGGACTTCCCCTCGTACTCAAATTTTATGCATCTATGTAAGGTGGAGGGAATTCATCCCATAGCCCGGATCCTAAGGGCGACCTAACAACATATTGTATTGGAACTCTCCCTCAAGGACATAGAAGAGTTAGGTATAGTACGTGGTCCTACATGAATGTTAAGGATCATGGTGCCTAAGGTAGAGGTAATAGCATCATTGAATGACCACAACATGATGGGGTTGGCACACATGCAGCTAGAAGGGTATATTCATTTGTGTGGGAAGGCTTTTGAAGAGATGATGTTTAGGCTAGCGCCCCCATCACTCATAACACGACGTACCCGCATGTCCCAGACATAAGCTAAGATGAAAGAGTAGGGTCAGGATCTTCAGCACCAAAGTCGATAATTTTCGTTCTTCGAGAAACTGACAGCAGCGGCTTGCTATACAGAGACAGAAGTGGTCGGGGAGATAGGTTGTTTGGTGAGCGAAGCAACATGATTGAGTGTTAGAATGGAATTAACAGGCAAGGTTTCATTAGGTAAGACCTCGATCCCTTGAAGGATTTCAACGAGAGCTTGTCGATGAGATTCAGAAGTTCTGGATGAGATCATACAGTGTCATTTTTACAGGTGATTGGTGAAGCTGTTTGATCATGGTTTGGTGGGCAACTCCATTAGAGATGGGGTAAACGGGTCCATGAATAACCACTTTAGGTGGTGGTGCGATCGAGATGGTGGACAGAGAAAGAGAGGATGTAGGTATGCTTTCTTTCGCTTTCTCATTATTTTTCTTCCCTCGAGTAGCAACACTAATCATGTTGATCTCGTGAACATGAGAGGAGGAAGATGGTCGAGATAAATCATGGTCTTCGAGATGGGTGGGGTGTGTAATAATGATGATATTGGTGAGGCGAGGACAGGTGTATAGGAGAGGGAATTGAAGCTAAAGGTCTCTCCCTCGTAATTTGTCTTTCTTAAACCTTTCTATCTGAGAGAGGTGACTGACGAAGGATGGCTTTCAAAGCTTTGCATCCCTCTACATCATGTCCCGGTGTGCGGTGGTAAGCCAGATGGTGAGACTTCAGCATAATACACTGTTGGTCGAGGTTAGATGGGTCATAAGGTCCTAAGTGGGGTGTAGGGAAATGGTCGACATTCGATCACACCAAATAGCAGAGGATTTGGCGTAAGATCCTTTGAGTGGGTCAAAATCGGAGGAAGAATGAGGGTATTGATTGGGTAAATTCTGGTGAGGAAATGGTATGGTTGGTTGGTATGGGTGGTGGGTTAGCCAAGGGAATTTGAGAATGGGTTTTAACTAAACGTGGCGTCTTTGGCAGCAGACAGCTATGTTTAGCTTGTTAGATGATTAGTCCACAGATGAATGTGGTAATCAGAAACAACCACAGAGAAATAGGAGTGACAACAACAAATATTTTGATGATGGAATTTGTTTATAGGTTAGTAGGTGGATAGGATACCGGGGGTGATGGTGTTGATGTACCTTTGGATCACTGTATGGGTGCAAAAGGCGTAGGTCGTTTTAAAGAAAATGTAGGAGGTATGATATATTGATGCAAGGTGGAGGGATGAGGTCCCAATATGGAAGGTAGGTGTGACGACGATGGTTTTAGTTGTAATAGAGACATAGGTTGAGGAGATTGAGTCTGTCTCCTAAGTGGATGAACGGCTTTATTTTTAGATAAACCAAGCCACTTAGGTGGGTGTGTTATACTGGGTATTGGTGAGGTCCCAAGCGTAGGGGAAGATTGGGTTAGGTTAATAGAGGTGGATGAGGTGGTATTGGTAGAGATGAGGGGGGGTGAAGATGAAAACATAGGCATTTGAGTTTTTGTAAACACTTCGGGTATATGGTAGAGGCATCTGGATCGGTCATCTGCATTTGAGTAGAATAGGGGGTACTCAAACGTTCCCATAGGACTCGTCTATCTTCTGGGGTATGACAGTCTTCAGGTGTGAATTGGAAATTTTGTATGGAAGAAAGGTGGGCTGTGATTCCGGTCCATTGTGGGTGTGATACAGGGGGTAGATGAGGCACTGTATCAATAGGTGTTAAGAGGTCAACCAGTCACTGAAAAGATTTAGGCGATGAAGAACTAATAGGTAGGAGGACATGTTTGAGAGGATCCGTCATGATTAAAGAGTTTGGTGATGTCGGTGCAAGAGTTTTCTCGTCTAAGGATGACAAAAGGAGTGGCGAGCCCTCCGCTTGCACAGATTGGTAGAAGGAAGAACATTTGGGATGATAATTTAGATAACATCCTCTCACATCTTGTTAGGGAATGTGGTGTAAGAAGCTCATCTATGAGAGAGAACTTTGGGTAGTTAATTCTCTTTATGGGTAAAGGAATAGTTTTTCCTTGTCCTTGATGGGGTGAAGGAGGTTCGGTCCCCTGCTTAGTAAGAGGCTTGATTCAAAATTTCTCGATAGAGGCTTTTTGGCTGGAGTCAAAACTATATGGATCTCATGAACACTCTCCTCGTCTAAGATATCTTGTTTATGTTACTATAGAAGAGTGATTTGGAATGGTTTGTTGAAGATTTTCAAATTTCGGTTAGCAGGGGCATTAGATTATCGAGGGTTATATCCCCTGCATCAACCATTTCTGCACTATGTTTTTTTCAACATCTTGCCGTTTTTTCGTGACTCTGTCCCTTTACGCGGTGAAAGTTACAGAAAGTCATTTTCTTTGGACCCAGACGGTATCGCGTGGGTGGAGTCAAACCCCGGAGTGAGGTTTACCAGAGGCAGGTGATAAAGCTCCGGCTTTGATTAATTTTTCCAGATGACACCATAATTTTCTCCCAAGGGTGTCATTGATGGCTTGGCTTTTTTTTAGGTGTTTTGGTGGGGTATTATACGGGCTTGGATTGACCTCACTGCTGTACAGCTCTTTTTGATTCAAAGAAGTGATTATGTGAGGAGTGGTGGTGTTGGGTTTATTGGTGGAATCTGGAGTTTCAGAAATTGGGGTTTTTGTTGTTCGTAACCGCAATTTTTCTCTCTTCTAAGGCTCAGAATTTCTAGTTTCCGAGCCATAGTAAAGGCCTAGTCATGTGCAGAAAGTTTGAATTTGAAGGGTAGGAGAGATTGTCTTAGCGCAGGCCCACGTAAAAAGTTTTGATAAGTTAAGCCTGAGGCAAGGCATATGTACGTTTGGTTGATAGGACCCGCCATCGTCCACACGAAATCTGTGATAGATTCGTCTTCAAAGTGTCAGATGGCATAGAGGTCCGATGATAGATACTTTCTTGCCATTGTTAATGGAGAATGAATCCAAGACCGATTGGGCTATTTGGTTAAAAGAGAAATTGATTGCGGTTAAAGTACTGTACCACGCCAAGGCTGGTCCTGATAGGACATGGGAAAGGTGTGGAGTAGCACGCATCATCATAAGCATCAAATAAAAGCGTCTAAATGATGCAGTGTTGTTTGAGGATCCTCTTTAACTATTAAACGAGTAAATTTCGGTAATTCCCCATTGGAGGATATGAATGAAGGGGACAGAGGGTGAAATGGCTCCCTACAAACTTGCTCATATGTCAGTCGCGACGACTTCCCAAACGGAAGCCCCAGATTTTTGCATTTTGTCCATCATTTGTTTGGATGAAATCCGTGTTTGGCCGTGGATGATGGTGCAGGTGTGGTAAATGGGATGCAAATTGGGCCAGGGCCCTCCACTAGACAATGGTGGGGTTAAGTGTTGATAAGGTATGTATGACTAATATGTTGAGGCGACCGAATAGGGAGTCCATATAAGAATGTTAGGTCACTGAGATACCTGTGGTGGGAATGAAAAGGTGGCTGAGCTTGAGAAGGAAGCTCGTGTGGATAGGTGGCAGAGAGCAAGTCACGACGGAAGCAGTCGCAAGATAGACAGGTAGGAGC